>PYAF01001152.1:131583-169748 GCA_007407185.1 Glycine tomentella | reverse complement strand
AGAGACAGACAAAAGCCCAGGACACCGTCCTGGCTATCACACCTTCCCCAGCTCTCTGGGTACTCACTGGATGCTCTCAGCATCGGAGGTATTCCACCTCATCCAGGCTCTCAAGCCCTCTCAGACTCATCTCACAGAGGTACCATAACATAGTGTCCACCCTAGGACACTTCTCATACCAGAGAGGCACCGCCTCATCACTGAACCAGCATTGTCTGAGTCACCTACTCAGGACTTTCACCTATACACATTGCCTGAGGAATCTCTCAACTCAGGACTTCAAGAATCCAGATATGGCTCATCTAAGAGGCCTTAGGCTCTCATCCCCTTGGGAAGCCCTCTCTTAGAGATACAACATATCTGTCCACTGCCTGGCCTCACCAGGACTTCCATAACATATGCCTGGGCAAGAACTCCATAAATGGGCAATCACCTCCAGGACTATTCATAACATATGCCTGAGGAGTCAATCCACACAGGGAGCACCATCCATCAGGACTTACATCTCAACTGCCTGGGGAGTCATCCACAACGGGAGCACCGTCCACCAGGACTTTCTCTTCCTGGGGAGTCATCCACAACGGGAGCACCGTCCCACAGGACTTCCTCTGCCTGGGGAGTCATCAACAACGGGAGCACCGTCCACCAGGACTTCCTCTGCCTGGGGAGTCATCCACAACGGGAGCACCGTCCACCAGGACTTTCCAACCACATGCCTAAGGGAGATCATCTCACACCGGAGGCACTCAATCCCTTAGGACTTCTATAACCACTGGCCTGGGAAATCCATCCAGGACTTCATCATCATCATTGCCTAAGGAGGAACATCCAGACTGGGCAATCCACCCTTAGGACTTTAGTCGGAGAGCAGTGGCACCTCCCATGGAATCTCAACTATTCCAGGGAGTCCTCAAACTCTTCCTCTGGCTAGGGAACCTCAACTAGCCCGATACCAGTCCAGTATCCTGTAGGTTCCAACACAACAATCCAAAGGCCCAAGGCCCCACACCTGAATCCACAGGTGCCACAACATCCTCACACCATCTCAGTGTCTAACCTAGGGTTCATCATACATTCATATATCTCGAACTGTCTGAGTATCACTCCAAGAACCGTTCTTCTAGCCTTTCAGGCTTTAGTCATTCAATATCATCCAAATAGGCCATTCAGGCCTTTCATTCTACAACATGCCCATAACAAATGCAATACAAGCATGGCATGCATCAATCACCCACTTGGGTGGTAAACGAGAGAAAGGGAATAATCCCCAGAACGATGAGCTTACCTGGCAAACCGTGCCTCACAGTTCCAGCCTCTTGAATGCTTGAATACTGGTCTGCTTCTCTGACACCCTCAGTGTCAAGCCCTAACAAGACACACAGACATATATCACAAACCATTTAGGCACATAAACAAACAGTAGCTCATCAGACAGTTCTCAAAAGCCTTTAAGAAAGGAACCGCAGTCCTTTCTAGCAACCCAGGTTATCTACCTAAGGTTCATCAGGCTCACTCATCACAAGCCTGTCAATAGACCCTCCGTGGTCGAGCTCAGCTCAACCATGGACTCAGAGGCATTTCAGACTCATACAACAGCCATTCACTATGAGCTCAAAGCTCAACAACCCAAATCCTCAGGGTTTCCATAGGCTTGGACGGTCCATCTCACCAGATGCCGTCTGCATGGCCTAACAGGCACCTCAAGCCCATCAACATGGCTCTTGCATGTCTCGAATCAAGTGACTCAGTCCAAGTCACACATGCACAGCCTAGAGCCAAAACCAACAGTCACCAAAACATAAACTGAAAGCTAATCCTTCCTCCTCTCATCATTCTAAGCAGTTCTCTCAACTGGACCCAGAGCTAATTCTAGCTCTATCACAGATGGGTCACTATTCATCAAATACCCCCAAATCCAAAATCAAACGGAGAAACTCGAGTTTCTTACCTCAGAACTGATGAGGAAGACCTCTGGGCTGCTCTCCCTAGCCTTGGCACAGCTGAAACACCGCTGTTCCTTGCCCAATCTCGAGTTCTCTCCACTTCTCTGAAGGTTCCTCAGAACACGGAGGTTTTGGGTGAAATGGAGGAAGGATTCTCACTTTCACTTGGTTTCTAGGTGACAGAAAGGGTCTGGGAAGTGTTTAGGATCACAAAGCAAGGTCATGGGAGCTTGGAAAGCTCTCCCATGGCTGTTGGAGTCCAGAGGAAGAAGAAAACCATTTTCTCCTCCTCCAAAACGCGACCCCCTTCTATTTAATGGCTGCACCGACCTTCCCGCACGATCCGTGCGGGACACCGCGCCATCCGCGCCAACTGCAAGAAGCTCTGGCGCCATCAGCGTGAACCTGCCGAGCCTGTGGCGCGATCCGCGCCACACCCCGCGCCACACTCCAAACCCAGTTGGCGCCCCCAGCGCCAATTCTGGCGCTCCAGGCGTGGACCTCCAGAGAATCTCGCGCTACCAGCGTGAGCCTGGCGCCATCTTCCAGAGAGTCTGGCGCTATCCGCGCCAGCTCTGGCGCTGACCGCGCCACACCCTTCACAGTGAAAGAGGAAGTAGACAAGCTGCTTAAAGCCAATTTTATCAGGGAAGTCAGATGCTCTACCTGGCTTGCCAATGTTGTCATCGTCAGAAAAACCAGTGGCAAGTGGCATATGTGCGTATATTTCACGAACCTCAACAAGGCATGCCCGAAGGACGCATACCCGCTCCCCAACATCGACAGACTGGTCAACGGGGCATCCCGGTTTCACATCCTAAGCTTCCTGGATGCATATTCTGGTTACAATCAAATCAGAATGCATACCCCGGATGAAGAAAAAGACGGCCTTCATCACTGAAGATGCCAACTATTGCTACAAGGTCATGCCCTTTGGTCTCAAAAATGCAGGAGCTACATATTAGCGATTAATGGACCACGTCTTTAGAAAACAAATCATATGCAACGTTGAGGTCTATGTGGACAACATGGTCATTAAATTCCAAAGCGTAGCCCAGCATGTGGCAAATCTTGAAAGAGATATTTGAAGAGCTTCGAAAGTATGACATGCGTCTCAATCCTGAAAAATGCACGTTCGGGGTGGACGGCGGCAAATTCCTTGGTTTCATGATCACACACCGAGGAATCGAGGCTAATCTGGATAAATGATCAGCCATCTTACAGATGCACAGCCCGGCCAATGTCAACGAAGTTCAAAAGCTGAACGGAAGACTAGCGGCCTTGTCAAGATTCCTCCCAAAACTCGCTGAGAAAGCAAAACCTTTGTACAAGTTGCTCAATAAGATAGAACCATTCCTTTGGGATGACACTTGCGAGCAAGCTTTCGAGGCATTTAAAAAGACAGTCATTGCATCACCCATTTTGAGCCGACCCCGATAGGGAGCACCATTGCTCCTATACCTCTCAGTAGCAGATGACGTTATCAATTCAACACTCGTCCAAGAAGAAGGGAAGCACGAACTCCCTATCTACTTCATCAGCCGCATGTTGCACGACGCCGAGAAACGCTATCAGATGATTGAAAAGATGGCCTTGGCACTAATCACCTCCACAAGACGCCTTCGGCCTTATTTCCAAAGTTACCAAGTGATAGTTAAGATTAACTATCCTATTAAACATGTACTGCGAAAACAGAACTAGCAGGCAGAATGGTGGCATGGTAAGTCGAACTGTCAGAGTTTGACATTCGATATAAACCTCGTGGTCCCATGAAGGCACAGTTCATGGCAGACTTCCTGGCAAAATTTTTCCAAAAAGACAAATCCACCCCGGACTAGTAGATCCTTTACATGGACGGAGCATCCAACGTACAAGAAAGTGAAGCAGGCATCATACTTGAAGGACCCGGTAACATCTCGCTGGAACAAGCTCTTAAGCTTAACTTCAAAGCCTCAAACAACCAAGCCAAGTACGAGGCACTCATAGCAGGACTCAAACTCGCAAAAGAGGTCGGGACTCAATATCTGAGATGCTACTCCGACTCACAGCTCGTCCAGGGATAAATAGCAGACAAGTACCAAACCAAAGAAACCATTCTCCTCCAGTATTACCATATAGCAAAACACTTATTGCACCGAGCACCTCAAAACACTCATCCAAGAAACACTCTATAAACCCATCATCGACACCCGAGTGTAATGGCTGTTGAATTAAATGAGCATGATTGCTTGACCCCCTACAGAGACTTTCGGATAAAGGGAACACTCCCAACAGATGAAAATAAGGCCCGACGTATAAAGTGGAAAGTCGGCTACTATGTCATCATTGATGGCGAATTATTCAAAAGAGGGTTCATTGCACCTCTACTCAAGTGCCTGGACAGCTCACAGTCAGACTATGTTCTGGAGAACTACATGAAGGGATCTGCGGACTCCATACTGGAGGATGATCCCTACCTACCAAGGTAGTACGAGCAGGATACTACTGGCCAACACTCAGGACTGACACCTTTCAGTTCACACGAAAATGCAAAAGGTGTCAAAAGTTTCCGGACATCCCACATATTCCCCCTAACAACCTTCACACCATCTCCTCTCCTTGGCCCTTCGCTCTGTGGGGCATGGACATCTTGGGACCATTCTCTAGAGCTCCAGGGATGATCAAGTTCTTACCGGTGGCGATCGACTACTTCACAAAGTGGATCGAAGCAAAGCCATAACGAGAGATTACAGCCAGTGAAGTTAAAACCTTCACCTGGAAACATCACATATGCAGATACGGTCTACCCTATGCTATCGTTACTAAACATACGAAGACTTCCTCACACGACTAGGTATCAAACACCTGGTCACCTCTGTTGAACACCCCCAGACCAACGATCAGGTGGAAGCAGCAAACAGAGTCATTCTTTGAGCCCTTCGCACTAGACTTGATAAGTCCAAAGGTCTCTGAAGGGAGGAACTACCCAGCTTACTCTGGGCATACCATTGCACACCTCAAAGCATTACAAAGGAAACTCCTTTTTGCCTGACATATGGCACTGACGCCATAATCCCTGTTGATCTAGGAGAACCTTCGACAAGAAGGATACTTTTTCAGGAACAGTGCAATGAGGAAAACATGAGAGTTGAATTAGAAACTAATGAAGAGTTTCGAGACAGAGCCAGAATTAATGAAGAAGCAGCCAAGCTTTGCAAGACAAGAAGATATAACTCCAAAGTTCAACCTCGAAATTTCAAACTAGGCGACCTAGTCTAGCGTGTCCGAGGAGAAGCAGAAAAGATCCATGTGCAGGCAAGCTTGGACCAAACTGGGAAGGCCCGTTTAAAGTTATCACCAACCTGGACAACAGCGCCTACAAACTGCAAGAACTCAGTGGCAAAGATATTCCGAGAACTTGGAATGCTACCCACTTGAAATTTTACTTTAGCTGAGTTGTTCAGAACCGGATGACATACTCTTTTTCCTATTCAATTCTTTTTCCCCTTGGGTTTTGGCTTGAAAGGTTTTAATGAGGCTCATCCTGGAAATAACAGAGGATATGTAGAATGCTACATTAATAAAACACATACCTCTTTTCTTTTGAATACTTATGTCAAGATTGCAGAATTTTGACCACTTGCAAGAACTATCAGCTAATCACTCTCCCAGGTCCGGCTTCCACAAAAACCCAGGATCATGTCCTGGTACTTGTCAAGGTCCTTCCTTGACAAGCCTTACTAAAATCCAGGGCGGACGTGTCTTGGTACTCTCCAAAGGTTCGTAACATCCTAGGGCTCCCCTAGGAGAACCTCCAGCAAAACCCAAGGCAACCCCTTGGTCGATTACAGGTTCCTAAAATCCATTAACCCGATGACCCTTGACAAAACACAAGGTCAGCCCCTGGTACTCTCCAAAGGCTCGCAAAATCCTAGGGCTCCTCTAGGTGGATCTCCAACAAAATCCAAGGTAGCCCCTTGGTCGGTTAAGCGGTTCGTAAATCCAAACTACGCTGAACCCACGGTTCGTAAGACTAAAGCTTTGGTAGACGCTTGCAAAACCCAAGGCCCACCCTTGGTCTAAAGACCAGCGGTCCGTAAATCCAAACAATGCTGAACCTACGGTTCGTAAGACTAAAGGTTTGGTGGACCCTTACAAAACCCAAGGCCTGTGCTTGGTCTGAAGACCAGCAGTCTGTAAATCCAAACGACGTTGAACCTGCAGTTCGTAAGACTAAAGCTTTGGTAGACCCTTACAAAACCCAAGGCCTGTCCTTGGTCTAAAGACCATCGGTCCGTAAATCCAAATGACGCTGAACCCACGGTTCGTAAGACTAAAGCTTTGGTAGACCCTTAAAACCCAAGGTCCATCCTTGGTCTGAAGACTTGTGGTTCATAAATCCAAACCACGCCGAACCTACTGTTCGTAAGACTAAAGTTTCCGTAGACCTTTATAAGACCCAAGGTCCATCCTTGGTAAAAGGCTCGTAATCCCGACTACTTGGTTGACCTTATTAAGCCCAAGATCCGTCTTGATTTACAGGGTGGACGTATCACTGGTACATCTACAATAACGCATCGGACTCAATACCAGCTCTAAGGACCATAAACCCAGGATCACATCTTGGTAAACCTTGACAAAACCCGGCATGGGCAATTCGACTGGTATCAGCTCTGACAAACATGAGGTGCAACTATGTCTACTCTCGACATATGTTATCATTGTCACATCTCTTCCTTGCAGGAATACATGTTCTTAGGAAACATTTTTGGTACTAACTCCTATGAAATTTTAGCACCATAGGATCATCTATTTTGCAGGAATAGTTACTTGAGGTTTGCCCTCTACAATTCAAACCCAAAAAGTACTCTTGGTATTTTATTCATGCAAAACCTTGACAAGCCAGGCTAAAAACTTAGCCATTTGCAGAAGCAAGGATCCAACACGAATGTCCATGGAACCCGGCACCACGTCATTGCAATGATTGTTCATGACATGTAAAACCCAAGAGACATTCTTGGTATTTCAATCACTTGATAACTCAGCAAGCAATGTTGATACTTCAAACCACTCAAAAATAACGAGATATTACCGCAACAGGAAATAAGGAGTGTTTTCATTAAAGTTAAAAAATAAATTTACATGGCCACCAACGACCAAGAATACAAAAGAAACAAAAAGACAATGGAAGCATAAAGCAGCCTATACATTAATTGCATCACTAGCGGTCTCTTCAGGAAAATCGAGCTCCTCCTCATCGACCAAGGCGCCACCCTTCACATCCTTGAAAGGATCAAACCGACCCAGATCAAGGTCTTTCACAAAGAGACCAACTTGGTGCACGACCTTGGAGAAACCTTTCTCGTGTTGCTCTACTGCTTCCCGCTTGTACACCTTCAGCTCTTCGCCAAGCTCCTTGTTGACCATCATTTCAACATTAAGCTCAACGTTAGCCTCCTTTAGCCTTGCCTCTAGACTCTCCACCTTCTCAGCAAGCTCTATCTCAGCAGCGAGTCCATCCTTGGCATCCTTTAGCCTGGTCTCCAACTCAGTCACCTTCTTCACCAACTCCTCCTTCTCGGCCAAAGCCTTATCAGCCTTGGCAGCAGTTGCTCTGCCACGAGCAACTAGCTTATCACTATCAAGCCTAGTCCTTAACAACTTAGACAAAGCTTCACCAGTCCTGGTAGACAGCTGACGGTTACATCTGATTGCCTCAAAAGGGGCCACCACGGCGCCGTTCAACCTATTGCGCTCCAAGCGCAAGCACCATGAACAGCGGCCCTCAACTTTTTGTACTCTTGCTCTAAAGAGGCAACCTTGTTCATGGCCTCCTGATGCACTTGTCAATCTTCTTTGATTATGGAAAGGCCCCTCTAAAAGAAGAGCTCGGCAGCGTCAAGCGAATGATGAGTGTCGGTCGACCTAATCAAATTCCTATCAAAAGGAGTCGGCAGCCCTCGGTCAAGCCTATGACCAACACTCCACAAAGAGTCAACCTCCCTTGGAGCACTCAAAACCTCCAAAGGAGTAACAGGATGAGCAGCTGGCGACGGCATCGCGGCTGGAGGAGGTGGAGAAGGAGAAGGAGCAACAATGACAGGAGAAGTAGGACGAGAGGTAGGTGGGGTCAGAGCAATAGTAGCAGCAACGGTGGTAGCAACTACCACAGAAGGCGAAGCCTGGACAGGAGTCAAAGCTCACACATGAGGCGGATCCCAGACAGGAGGCGGGGGAGAAGTCAGTAGAAGTCTGGCGGCTTCCCTTAGTGCACACAGGATACGAGGACGATGGACGGCCCGAGATTTCTTGCGGCCAGATGTCCCAACACCCTCATCGCTCTTCCGCTTTGCCAACTCGGAAGGAGAAGGGCTGGGGAACGCAACGGCTACCTCAATAGGGCTAAACCGGACAGTGGGTCGACCCTCTTCTTCAGCCAGGGGGAACAGGGGGCGGCACAACATCACCACCTACATTACGCACCAATGGCCTCCATTGGAAGCAACCCATGATACCTGCAAAAACACAAAAACACGAAAATGTCAGAGTTCACACACCAGAAAAATATAGAAGTTACAAGGAAAGAAGATTATCGTCCAGTGTGGCAGAGGGGTCATCGGCCGAAGGCAGCGATAAAATAGCACGCTCGTCGAATGCAGCTAGCAACAGCTCCAAGATTGCCTTGTCAAACCTCTCCACAAGGGTCAGCATGTCCTCGTCAAATGACCTGAACCTAGTAGGATCAGCCTGCCATTAGAAGGGAAAGCGAGCTTCCCCATCCCTGTTGTGCATCAATGACAACCCATCAGCCACAACACCACTTTCGGGAACCTTAAAGAATCAGTCCTTGAAGCGGCAGAAGACGTTGGTGTCTACCTCGAACTTCTTTTTTGAGACATTGTGCAAGGAGACCCAAGCGACCTTCCCGGACAGCTTGTCTAAAAGAAAAAGTAGAAAAGAGGAACAGTAGCACGAATGTGCAGATGAGAGCACAAAATCTCAAAGGCCTGCACCACTACCCAATTGTTGGGATGAAGTTGGGAAGAGGTCACATTCAAGTGCTCCAGTAGAGCACATTGAAAGGGAGAGAAGGGAAGGACAAGACCCAACACCTCAAAGAGGCATCGGTACATGTAAAAGAAGGGCAGAGCGCCCAGTGTCGCCCTTAAGCAAGGAAAATCATCTTCCCCGCAAGGCTTGACAATGACCTTATCGGCGTCCAAAGGAGTCGTCATCTGCAACGTCGAGCGAAGGACATTTACGAAAGCTGTGGAAGTTATGGAGGAACAATACTTAAACACGTCCTTCCTTACCCACTCATAGCCATGAATGACTTGAACAGCCGTTGGCGACCCAGCACCGGGGTTACGACACACATGCCTGGATGCTCTAACACGTCCAGGGCTACTTAGCCTCATTCTCCCCGAAGAAGGAGCATGGATGATGGTGACCGACAAAGGTTCATCCACCCTTTCCTGCTGACGAGGACGAGAAGTGCCCTCACCAGCTCGGCAAGAACTCGCCCTCCTCTCAGAGGAAGAAGATGATCTGTATGAAACTCCTCCATGGGTGTTTTCCTCCGAAGAGTCACCCACGAAGATAACTTCACGCATAATGGGTTGCTTTATTGAGTCACCAAAATCACTACCACCCATGCCTAAGGCAGAATCAGAAACGGGTGAGACAAACATTTCTGTTACCTTGAGAGAAAATGGAAACAAGAGGTGCGAAGAAGAAGATTCAAACAAAGCAAAGACGAAATGCTCGGCAAGTGATGGCGGAAATCACACAAAATACCAATGATGGCGGAAACCATGATTGACCACATCCACCCACTACCGCATGTTCTCCAGTACGTATCCACTCCTCGAGTGACACGTGTGCACGGATAATGGTGCGTTGGCGACACACGACTGCCAGCATTTATGAAGACATAATGCATGCTTTCAAATGATCACATCAAATGGTCATACTTTGGCAGACTCCATCAGCCTTGACGCTCCATTTACCTACTATGTTCAGGCATATCATTATCTTTGACGCTTCACTTGCCTGTCAAGATCAGTCTTATTCACTAAAAAAACAAGACAGTCAGCCTTGGATAGCTCAACATTCACAACCCAGACCCCCTGTCCAGGATCACCTATCAATACAATCTGAGCTATCACTTCTATAAAGCCCAAGAGCTTCTCTTGGCATAAACCCGAGGTCCGCCCTTGGTACTTGGTGAAACCCAAGGTCCGCCCTTGGTGCTTTACAAAACCCAAGGTCCGCCCTTGGTACTCTACGAAATCCAAGGTCTGCCCTTGTTCTGGGGTCCGTCCTTGGTAAGTCGCAGGTCAGTAAATCCAAACTATGTCGAAACCATCCTGGTTCGTAAGTCTAAAGTTTTGATTGACCTCAACAAAGCTATCAATCTCAACACGCGGCCTCGCTCGTCCGCCTTCAGGGGCTGATAGTACTCATCATCCTACTATGACACTGGACATTCGGCATCAACGCTTTTTCACCCTCTTTCGCCCATAAATTGGCTCAGAGGCTGGGGGGCTTATGTACAGTCCAAAATAGTAAAATGACATGTGACCATCTCATAAAGGTCACCTTACATGTGGACACCCTCCATGTCAGCACTGTCGCATTGATAGTGCTTATTTATTCTCCAAGTGTCAACCCGGACACTTTGTCCACCCTCCCTGTCAGCCTTGCTACAGGAGCGCGAAGGTCGACTTGACTTGCTACAGGAGCCCGGACACGAATCTGCTACGGGAACATTAATGCTTACTGCGCATATCTGCATATTAATAGCATATCAAATATGTCTAGATATTCAAATAGGTGCAACCACCTTATCTTATCATATCTCCACAAAGTTATCTACAAGTTGTTACTTATCTACAAGTAACAGTATATCAATAAGGTACACATTATCTTCTATTTGAATTAGATAACTGCCTGCTATTATCTGTTATTATCTTATCAACAGATTATCAATAAACAAAGGCCCAAGTCCCATACTCCACGCTATAAATACAACCATACAGGTTCTCTCTAAACACACTCAATTTATACTCTGAATACACTTCATTCAGTACTTGAAACTCAGTACTCGAATACTTAGTTATTCTTTACATAATTGATGTACTTACTTGAGCGTCAGAGTGTCTTTACTTTGTTTTGCAGGTTCCTTTCCTAAACAAAGTCGAATCACAATCCGACGTGCAGAATTTGGAGTCCACCTAGACCACGTCTAGCCCAAACGTGGAATTTCCAGATTTTGGTAAGTACATAAAAAATTATTTATGTTATGTAATAGACAATGAAAAAATTAATTTATTTTAGTTCTAGGGGTGAAAAAATTAAACAAATTTTTTTTTTGTTCGGTAAAAGTTTAGGTGAGTTGGATCCCCAATGTTCACCAGGGTCTGGATAAACTTTAAGGCTCAAAGAATGCTTATAGAAATACTTACAAATTACCTAACAACAAGGTTCGCACATCAACAGGGGGAACTCAACCCATGTCCTTTTGGGATATGAACACATTCCTTACCAATTTGACCAACCTTTGTTGATTCCGCTATACAAATTGCACAATGGAATCATATTTCCCTCAAAAGGGTATTTTTGGAAGAAAGAAAAGGTTCCAATAATGTGGGGTGCAAATAACAAATAAGGTTATGATAATAAATGAGATTTTGTTAAATACTCCTTTATGCATTATGGATTATGTTGATATTTTGGGCTTTTTTTATTTAGTAGTTGATATATACACTTCACCTTTTAATTAACTTACCTCCCTTTTGTATTTTTATTTTTTTTAGAAATGTCCTCAGTCTCCTATAAAAATCAAAACTTTCATATATGTGAAAAAATCCTGTCCGTCAGATGAAAGTTTGAAAGGGAGAAACATTTTTTTTTTTTAAAAAGCATTAAAATAAAACAGTTCAAGGTTTCAGATTTTAGTATTGTAAATGGGGGAAAATGCTGTTAGGAGAAAATAATAAAGATAGTTAGAACAAGTTTTTCTATAAAAATTAGTCATTAACATAATTAATTCTGCACTTTAAATATGATTAAAAAAAAGTAATTAAGTTTAGTTTCTGATGTCAATCAAGAAGTGAATCCATTCAAGGTGCAAGAGTCAAATGGCAAAAATTTATTGGCAAGTACTCCCTCGTGCATCATTTACAAATAAAACAAGGCAAATTTATTTGAAGATTTTCATTTAAAAGTTGACAAGAGAAGCACCAAATTACCTGGCCTTCTATTTCTTTTTACAAGAGGAGCAGATATTTGATGGTTTTTCAATTTTTTGAGTTAATTACCAAAATGAGTAAATTTGAATATATTATCGAAATAGGTAACTCGTGTTTCGAAACATGTTTGCATATGAAAGAAATCGTTCTTGTAAATACAATTTTTCTTTTCATAAATTTTTTTTTTTTCAATGAAGAAAAATCATCTTTCAAATGATGATTTCAATTTTTTTTATTTTCTTATGTTAATAAACTGAAATCATCTTTACAACGATTTCAATATTAATTTATAAATTTTAAAGAAATAGTCATTCCATTGACAAGTTTAGTTTTATTCATTTTTGGTAATTTCTTTTGTATAAAAAGGGTTTTATTTTTGTATAAAATACTATTTAAAATTCCAAATGATGATCAATAGTAAAGAAATAAAACCCATTTTATATGAAAGAAAATTACCAAAAAAGAAAAATAACCAAACTCTTATTTAAATGACGATTTCTTTAAAATTATAAATTAACATTAAAATCGTCGTTGTAAAAATGATAAGAGTCTTTTAAAAAAAATATAAAAAAACCAAAGTCATGTTTACAAGCACAACTTCTTTACAAATGAAAATGTGTTTCAAAGCACAAGTTATTCATTTCGGTAATTTATTCAATATCTGCCCATATAGGTAATTACTTGAAAAATTACACTCATTTTAAGCTGATATTCAATACTATATCCTACCATAAATTACTAAAATTAAAATATATAAGATTTGATTTTGTTAAAAGAGTGATTTGACTTCTTAAGTAGTTATGACTTTTTAATCTTGACCATCAGTTAACAAACTTACTTTTTATTTCTTTCATATAAAGAAAAAATCATTTCACCAAATACATCCTTACATGTGACTGGTGAGAGAGTGCGTCTCTCCCTCACAAAGATATTGCACTTCGCATATTATCTATGAGGGCACATAATTCTATAGAAACTACAAAGAGCTATTCACTCTATTCATGTTGAAATTGTACCAAAAATTACTATAGTTTTATTACCTCAAGAAATAGATATGAAATGACAATCATCTTAATTCCTTCCTTAGCAGGCATACCTATACACAGCAAAAATTACCCTTTCACTCCTAGAAACTTTCAGAGACAAATCTACTTTATTTTGAAATGACATCCACTTGACCCGAATATATTGATAGTGACACAAAATTCTTGCATATCTTGACCTTTAAATCCAAAGAGAAGAGTCCATATTTTCCAAACGAACTGAGCGCATGCTAGGAAATATAAAGGACCATTTCACAGAAATATCCTACTTACTGGCACATACCTTCAGCAGAATAAGTATCATTGAAAAAGGAGATTGAAGGAGTGAAAAGGATGACAAAGAAAGAACGAAAATTTCAAAGTAGAATAAAGTAGTATATAAGTTTTAATAATAATCAAGCAAAAATAATGGTAACGTAGTATCAATTGCCATTATATTTTTGAAAATAGAAACAAAGAAATTGAGTCAAACAACAACAACAAAGTCTTATCCTACTAGATGAGATAGGTTACATGCATTAAACGACGTCCTTTGGTACGGTTAAAACCAAAGTTTTAGAAATTTAGCCAACCAAAAGGGCATTATTTAATATGTGATTGTCTCCCCAAGAATCTAATTAAGTTGACATGAGAGGAGAAGAGGAGGCCAAGCAAGCCTCCATGATTAAGATTCCTTCAGATAACAATTCTCCAAAGTTCACTAGCCCCACAGATGCCTTGTGAGGTCCACAATAAAAGAGGAACTCCAATCAATGCTACCTCTCAAGTAAGATTTGCTTTCCCCACCCACCCTATAAATACTGGATCATGGTTCAGGGCTTGGAAGCATAGCAGCATCATACAAAGCATTGAATTCAAAAACTTAAGTTCATTCCTTGTGTTTTGCTTTCTTCCTCAAAACCAGACATGTCGAACACATGCGGCAACTGCGACTGCGCTGACAAGACTAGCTGCACGTAAGTGCTTCATTCATTTCTTTTCTGCATTTGTGTGCAAGAAAAAAATTACATATATGTAGTTCATGTTACAATCACCATATTTGATCACTAAAGGATTAATCTGTATAGGAGTATATTATGCATACAGTATACTGAGATCTGATGTATAGCTTGCATGATTCATATAAAGGCTGTTTTACTTATATCCTTTCATACTATGCCATGCAGCAAGGGAAACAGCTATGGTGTTATTGTAGAGACTGAGAAGAGGTAAAAGTTCACTTTGGGTATCCATTGTATTATGTTTTGAATACTTTAGAGCTGTTTGATTTGAGAAACATTTTTTGTTTTCATTTTCTATTTCATAGTTGTATAGGAAAAGTGGAAAACAAAATGTTTTCACTGTTGTCTATACAAACTTCTAAAAACAGAACACATTATGAAAATAAGGTGGCATTTTTTTTATTAAAAATGAAAACAGGAAAAAATTTCTCAAAATAAACAAGCTCTATGATTTCTATACATTCTATGACACATAGTTGTCCTACCCAGCTCAAACAAAATTGTCTCCGGTGAATGATACATGTGGTCTATATATAAAATAAAATAAAAAAATGAAAAGCCTATTATAACTATGTTCTTTTCCTTTTCTTTTCCTCCACAGCTACATCGAGAATGTTGTCATGGATGCTCCAGCAGCTGAGCATGATGGGAAGTGCAAGTGTGGCACTAACTGCACTTGCACGGACTGCACCTGTGGCCATTAAGGAATATGTATGAAAATGTAATTGCCATGTGTTTGGCAATACAAATCTCCAAATAATGTAATCTTCATATGAATAAATGTGTGCTGTTATCCTACTTCAGGTCTGTGTAGTCATGCAGTCTGAATCATTTCTAGTTCCTGTCATAGTTAATATAACAGCCATGGTTGTGGCATTCTTCGGTTTAATAGACTAAAATAAGTGTAACTCTCCATTCAATAATCTCTTTTCCACAGCTATATGGACATCTATATCAGCATAATGCTTCCACATATGACATATACACAAGATGAGAATAGAAAAACTCAGACTAAAAGAATAGTGATCACAGAATTTGAAATCTAGGTGAATGGACACACAGGAACAAAAAACGCTTAACTTTTAAGAAAGCTGATAGTAAGTGTAGATGTAAAGATAACCAATGAAGTAGCACTGCTTTGAGGGTGGTGTTTGTTTATCTTCTCGATCATAGTTATTAGAATCTTACCATTCACAATTCAATATGATTTGGTTACTTATGAATTCATATCATAAGAATTTCAAACGACTTTGTATCTTACGATGCATGAATGAATATGAGCAACTTTGTATTATCGATACAAATAACATGATTTAATAATTCATCATATTTGCATATTTTTACTTTTTGTTTCACCAATTCTCATGAAGAAACTGAAAAGTAATCTTGAATTGTTAAAGGAAAATAAATTGAACAAACACTTCTAATTTTATTCTGTTTAATTATTCCACTACTGTATTTTCAATTTATGCACTACTTAAGCCATTTCATTGCCTCACTTCCATTCTTCTAAAATAGTAATTTCACAAACTCAAATAAAACTAATAAGTTTTATGAGACCTTATTGATAAGTTTTTTTTTATCTATTTTCAGGTTTAAAACTATTACATTAAACATTATAGATCATTTATATGATATATTTGAATTTATTTTTCGTTGTCTTTTGAATCAATACAGTTCACAATTCAAAAATTAGATTGACAATTCACAATTTGAATCTCAATTAGATAACTTGATCTCAAATCTTTGCTCCTCTATATCATGTAGATGATTCTTACTGGCTTAACTTACAGACAAATTGAATCAGTTGCCAAGCACAGGAAATTATATTCAACCTAGATTGCTCACCCAATACACTTGAAATGAGGTATCTAAAGATGCTCAGATATATATATATATATATATATCTAAGGGATATTCTTCCAACACCATACAAATTTATATATGAACAGTGCACTTTTAAAAATATCCTTCGCGGTATGAGTTTTCTTTTTTACGGATTGGGCAATCCATAAGTGTTATTTTTACGGATCGCTAAGCTTTTTTCTTTTTTACAGATTTTCCAATCCGTAAGGTTTTTTTTTTTTTTAACACCCCAACCAACTGAGTTAATAGGTCAATTATGTTCAAAAATAATTAATATTGATACATATAACACTAAATTTTTTAATGTATATTTAATACATACATAAGTTTACATAATAAATTTTATGATAATTAATTTTAATCTAATAATTAAAGTATTTTTTTACATATAAAAATCATAGATTTAAATAAAAATTATAATAAAAAATCATAGATTTTTTTACATATGTTTTTTATATGTAAAAAAATACTTTGATTATTTGATCAAAATTAATTGTTACAAAATTTATTATGTAAACTTATGTATGTATTAAATATACATTAAAAAATTTAGTGTTATATGTATCAACATTAATTATTTTTGAACCTAATTGGTCTATTAGCTCAATTGGTTGGAGCATTGCATTAATAACGTGAATGTCTCATGTTCAAGACCGACCAATCCGTAAAAAAAAACACTTACCAATTGTCAAATCCGTAAAATAAAAAAATTAAAAAAACTCATACGATTTGGTAAATCCGTAAGAATCTTACGAATTCGCCAATCCATATTCACACCACGAAGGGTATTTTTGGAAGTGCACTGTTCATATATGGTGTATTAGAAATTTGTATGATGTAGGAAGAATATCCCTATATCTAATTATCTATGCATCTGGATGAAATGGTATATGATAGGACTGGGAGTGTGGGCTTAGACTTAAAGGGAAGGCTCAAGATTTGGAGAGTATATGTTAGAAGGAACCGGGGTGTGAAAAGTGGAGGTCAGGTGGCAAGTGGCTTAACTATTTTGCCAAGTGCGTGAGAGGGGTATTGAGATATATAGGGAATGATTAGAAGAGAGAGAGGGTATCTGAGATCATGAATTCTGTTATAAGCAGAGGGCAATAGCCTTTCTGTAGGAGCTTAGCTCTGTGGCAGTTGGATTCATTCCTTCAATATTTTCTTTTCTGCGAATAATACAACTCATTCCCTGATTTACATTTTCATTTCGTTCCTTGTTTTCTGGTCCCTAACAGTATATCTAGCAAACAATTTGGTTAAAGGTTCAGAACAAAAGCATTGCAAACCTTGCTCCTTACTCTAGTGCAACACATAATAACAATGAGAAACAATGACAATTCCTAAACCTGTAGATAAAATACTATGCTTGCTAGTTGCTCTTCCATGAAAAGGACAAACAAAGAACAATGGAAGAAAATACAGGCAAGGGGATTTATTGATTAACAGCACCTTTCTGCCAACCAATTGAATTGAGTAACTTACATAACCACTAAGCTCCACAGCAAAAACTGAACACTGTAGGAAATTGACAATATGACAATTTGTAATTTCATTTAAATATTTCAGTCTCAACAAAACTAATAGTGAAGAAACAGCTGGTTCAAAAAAGTTAAAAGGTAACAAATTATGAATTGTTTGTAGCAATCAATTTCCCTGCTGCTTTTATTCAAAATTTCAACATTCAACCTGAAAATCGCAACCCAAAATCTTCTATCAAATTCATAAAATAAACTGAGTTAATCTACTAATGCCTTTTCCTCACTATCAACCTCTAAACATTGAATCCCTCAGCACGGAGGCACAGTCGATGAGCCTCAATCCATTTTGTACAGGCTGATTCACCATGCTCTACTATGCATTCATCTCGTAACCTTTTAGTGTCCGGGCAAGCACAGCATATTTTCTTCTTCGGCTTTGATTCTGCAGCAGTTGCCACAGCCACCGAACCTTCATTTTTCTGTGACACTTGTATGGTCGAGGCAGGGGAAGCACTTTGCAGTTGCGCACCACTCATTGTCTTATATCCTCTAAAAAAAAACTAATGATAATGAATAACAAGTGTAACTCAGATAGATCTCGTGCAAGAGTGGGGAGTTGAGAATACAATCAAATGAAATTTATTTAGGAAAAAAAAAAATGTCAATGGGACCAAGCGAACATAATAAACTTAATGTTAGAACTTAGAGATATGTAATTATAGTAATATTGGACATAGAGAAGATTAGACTCTATAATTATGTTAATTAGGGTAAGTATATATTCTTTTAATTATTCGTAATTACTCTTGTATTTATAACAGCTAATATAAATATTTGCTCTCCTCTCTCTCCCATAACTGAAATACACCTCCATGCTACTGCTACTGGGCCTAACTTTGCCTCTCCTCCTATACACATTTGTGACAGGCCTATCACTGATCATTGCAATTAGGTATTCAATAGGCTAATCAATGATAAATGAACTAATACGAATCAACATTAAATAGCCATGCAAATATAAACAAAGTTGAAAAACTTCAATCAAACTATGTCACCACACTGAGCAGTGAAACATATATTCAACAGGCTCATTAATGATAATAACTAAAATGTAAGATGAATCAACATTAAATATTCTTGTAAGTATAAACAATGTTGCAAACTTCAATCGAACTGTGTCACTAAACCAAGCAACAATTACTTAACATACACATTTTTCAACCAAAAATACTTGAGGGTAAAATCATCAGCATTTTTAAGATAGACATTATCAATACATGGCAAGAAATTTAATTTATTATTGATTGGTGAGAAAGAATCACAAAATGACAAAACTAGATATTAGAATACTTTTTCTCTGAAGGACATGACAACAATCAAAGTACATTTGCATGCATATTCCTTGGGTAGTTGGATTTATGTTACTGAAGCTACGCTCTGTTTCTTCTACTGAAATGTTTACTATTTATTTTTTGCAACAAGTGTTTGGAGTCACATTTTCAAAACCGTAACTAAAGATTAGAAGAATGCTGAGGATCATTGTCAGAATAACCTGATAGGAATGTATCAGAATGTTAACCAACAGTTGGTTAAGCCCAAAACTAAGGCCTTACAACTACAAGTATATTCCCAAAGAACTAATTCCAAGTCAGCTAAGACTAATGTACAGGATGTGAGTTAGCACAAAAAGGGGTGATGTAAAAAGGATAAACGAGAGATAAAGGGAAATCTGATGTGAAATGTAATGGATGTTTTACATGAGGGGATCATTCTCCATAGGAACCATTTTCCTAACCACACAATTTGCTTTGCTTAATTTTAATGATAATAATAATATTCTGACTTCTGGATTAATCTCTTTGCAAACTGTGGCCTTAATCAAGAAAAGTAGAACACACACTTCACTTTAGGCCTTCTCAAAATAATACTTTTGGAACTTTGAGAGAGACCAACTTTAGTAAAGTTAACTAGAAAGTGGATATAACTATCCCTACAGTTTCATGTTGCTTATTTTAATCAAATATTTCCTATTAGCTAACTGATGAAATTACACTAAGCGGAGATAGGTGAGTATCATGAAATTATGAATTATCAAATAAGTGGGCAATAGAAATAGCCATAAAATTGTAAAAGAACTCGGGCGACATCCACTTCAAAAAAAAAATTCTACAAAAATTAGACTACTAACAATTATTCATCATTTAGAAAGAAAAAAAATCCAATCTTACTTTAAATTATTAACCCATAAGTTATTAATCTGTGTCCATAAAATGAACTAGAAGATTGTTGTAACAAAGCACAAAATGAACTTCAAGAGCCAACAAGTCATTAGCCCTAAATTTTCATGCCAAGTTTTGAAATACTATGAAATAGTATTTATATAACGTTTGAAACTTAGTCTGATATTTAACTGGACAAACTGTTCTTAATTAAAAAATCTGAAAACATGTATGAACTACATTAACCACACACCAAATGCATTTTTAGAGGCTTCAACAACTGGGGCCTCAAGAAACCTGACTAGATGAACTAGAACCAAGATTTTATGCAGCAGAACCTGAGTCACAAACCAGAGACCAAGATAATCAAGCAAAGTGATCAGGAAAAGTCTTAGCGTGCGAATAGAGGAAGGAAAAGGAGAAATTGGATCATAGTGGTGCAAATTGACTAGAATGATCAAGAAATAAGGAATGAAAGTGTTTGGCTTCCAAGAAAAAGCAAGAAAAATAAGTGTTTGTAGATGCTTCTGAACTATCCTCATAAAAGGTATGTATTCCAATTAAAAATCTGTTTAGCAGCTACAGTTTAATGAAGTTGATTGTTTTACTTCCAGGGATTAGTCAAGCTTTTCCACAAAAAGAGACAAAATAAAGGCAAAAGTTGACTGGAGCATTGATATGTTCATGGATTGTGAAAGGCATTATAACTTTGTGAATTGTGATAGAGGCAGGTATTGTCATGCTGCCATTTTCTTTTTGTTTAAAAGAGCTACTAGTTTTTGAAGCCAGGGTTTGCTTCCACAATTAGTGGCATCTCACTACAACTAGTGGGGTTTGTCATTATTGATAATACAATAGGGACTTTACCCTTCTTCCCTAACAGTACCAAACAATAGTCATCATGCCATACTTGAGTCTAGATCAATCGAGTATGAAACAAAACTAATACACATGTATATGTTTGGTTTTTGTTAAATATAAAGAGTAAAACAACATCTTAGTAACAACAGAGTTGTCATAACCCAACAGGGTTTAGTTATTAAGAATCATCTCAGTTTCTTTGACATTTGACTTCTTTGTCAAACTACCAAGGAATACTCCTAGTTACAACAAACTCTAAGACTTCACTTCAACTCAAACCCATTAATCCTATTTCTTTTGTAACCTCTAAGCCCCATTATTTCTAACCTATGAATTCAGACTTAAACAACTCAAGTTCTAGATTAGTCTCTAACTTATATTTTCCCCATTACAATAATCAGAGCCTAGTCAAGAACCTTTCCCACACTTAAATAAATCATTAGTCAATGTATACATTGGTCCAACTAAAAATTATGCCACAGCACCTTTATTCTCCCAAATACAGCTTTTATAGGATTTCCCACAACCAAACCCTACACATACACCACCACCTACACTGCACATGGAAGCTCAGGACGCGAGGAACTTATTTGACGTTGATGATTTAAACAGCAAACTAACAAAAAAACTCAAGGAAGCCAATATTATTTCATCAGAACCATGCAATCACAACTTACGCATAAGTTAAAAATCAGCTTCTGAATAAGTTAAATAGGAGAGCTTCTATAAATTAGTTTATACATAAGCTAATTTTAACTTATGGGTACCTTCTTTCTTTTTTTCTCATACAAGTGTTCATTGAGAATTTTTTTCAAACACAACCAAACACATTTTCGATTAATTTTGCGAAAGAAATCTATCTCAAATGCTGAGAGAGGAATCTAGAGGACACTGGAGGTAATGGTACCATGTTATGACCACATCGTGAAATGGTTGAACACTTTTTTTCCCACGATTTTGTGAATAAGAAGCATAAATAAGCAAATCACCACTCATCAACACCTAAAACCAAAAGCAAGAAACAGAAACAAAGTGCCACAGAAAGGGGAACCTTGACGCCAAGGCGTTTGAAAAAGAGGCTAAATGAAAATTAAAAATAAAATAAATTTTGTATATAAAGATTGACCATCATATATCAAATAATACCCAATTGCTTCATATATATAAATAGTCACTAACCCTAAGAATGTAACGTTTGATGAAGAAAATAAAAGCATCAATCAAATTACAAATTTAACTAAAAAAAAAAAAAAAAAAAAAAAAAAAAAAAAAAAAAAAAAAAAAAAAAAAAAAAAAAAAAAAAAAAAAAAAAAAAAAAAAAAAAAAAAAAAAAAAAAAAAAAAAAAAAAAAAAAAAAAAACGATGCTCATCGATCTTGGGGAATGGGAAAATTAACAGAAAAAGAGGCATAAAGTAGGGTTTTGTTGCAGTGTAAAAGAAATAGTGGGAGATAGAAGAGAGCTTACAATCCTGGCTGCGACTGCGAGTCTCACGTCTGCGTGCAAGTCGTACAATGAACCAGACACAGAGACGATTCTTCTGATATTTTCTTCTATAACTTATTTAAAAAATGTTTTTTCTTTTCTTTTCCCTTGTTTATATAATTTATTATTATTATTGATACGTAATATTACTAGCTTTGTTGATTATCTTTAATCTAGTTTTTTCATTTACAAGAATCATATTCGAATATGAGACTTTTCTTAAAAGAACAGTCTAATATCATTCAGATCATGTTAGTCCACTTTTATTATTTATTTTAAAAATAAATATATAATATATGTTGAAATATGACATTCAAATATATGTTGAAATATGAAATTCAAAAATACATTGCTAAAAAAATTAAATTGGTAAATATAATTTGATTTTTCTACTAACAATAATATAACTGAATTTAAAATTTCATTATGTGACTTATTTTTTGTACTTAATTAAAATAATGCGTGTGCTTCCTTTACTTTATGTCTATTATCTCTTACTAATTTTTATATACAACTATATATATTTTCCTATTGTCAAAAGTTACAAGAGCTAGTTTTAATAAGTAAATCAAGTATACAATTTTTTTATAAAATTTTGAAACTATTTGATATATTATTAAATGAAATCAATTTAAGGCATAATATACTTTTTCAAAATTATAATTAAGTTAAGAACTAAAAAACTAAAAATTTATAAATTAATTGATTAATTCCTAAATGCTTATGATTTAGTTGAAAAGAATTCAAAATGAATAATATATATAATTAGCAATTTTTTTAATGAAAATCCAAACTGTGATTTATTATTCTATATGAATTAGAATGGTTAGACGTTAGCGAGGTCAAACATAAGTTTATCAACAGATCAAGATCCTTCCTTTTATGTTTTTTTTTTTTTTTTGTATTGGTTTCGTTGGATTTGTTTAAAATACGTTTGACAAATTTGGACTGAAAATCAAACATGCATTTTATATGTATCATTTTTTATAGGAATGAATGTCTTCATGTCAAAAATAAATAAAAAAGAATTAATTTCTTTTTTAATCATTTAATTTAGTTTTAAGTGAAATTACTTGTTTAGTAAAACTAAAAAATAATTTCTAAGCATAGAAAGTCAAACTTAAAGAAAGTTGACTAAATTGAATGAAATTGATGTAAAGAAAATCTTGTGGATCTTGTAATATTTTAATTAAAAGTAAAATTTTCACTTAAAATTAGAAGACTTAATTGTGTTTTTTTCCTAGTTTATAGAATG
Source organism: Glycine tomentella (assembly GCA_007407185.1). Classification (NCBI taxonomy): domain Eukaryota; kingdom Viridiplantae; phylum Streptophyta; class Magnoliopsida; order Fabales; family Fabaceae; genus Glycine; species Glycine tomentella. The sequence continues at coordinate 146,363 of PYAF01001152.1, read as the reverse complement.
ATTTATTTCAATCCTTTTAGTTTCAATTGTTCAAATCAAGTCCTCATACTTTAAAATTGATGAAATTTAGTCCCAACATTTAATTTAACATCAAAATTGATTTTCTTCCTGAAGTTATGTTTTCTGTTCACAAAACTAAAAAAATCAAGTTTCTTACTACATAAGCTAGTAGACTTGGGTAAAAATTAATTAACAATATATAAAAAATATTAAGAAAAAAATGCCATTTATCATATACTTATTATAATTTAAGAGTGACTTATTTTAAAATACATCAAAATAACTACCTTTATTCTTTACAACACTAACAAATTACAACAAAATAGGCGATTGTCTTAAATGAGAGCATCTACTTTAGATAAAAGAAAAGAGAAAACAAAAAGAAAAGGAAAAAAGAACAAATCAGCATCCTGAAAGACATGGCTTGATGTTTAACCATAAAGAAGGGGGGGAAATTCCTAGCTATCCTCACTCAATTTGAAAAGGAAGGTATTTTCTCAACATAAGGATGCCACCTCCCTAGTCATTGGACTCAGCGATATGCCAAATACTAAATAGACATACCTGCACCAATGTTATGGATGCAAAACAGGAAAAATATAAATTCAGAACTTTCATAATTGAAGCCAGAAAGGGGGGTAAAAAGCTGGTACATTATTTTAAGGACTCAAGGTAGAAAAATGAAGTTTACACTAATTACTGGAGCTCTCCCCAATTGAAATTGAAGAAATCAAGGAAAAGTTTCCAACCCAGATTCTAAATAATGAATCTGTGCACCTCAGAACCAGAAAGTTGACTCAACATGCTCCCATCCTCTCTTTGAAGAAGACCAGAACTCATGTAATGGTTCTCCATTTATGTCCAGAATTTGAGCATTCACAAGGCCAATTTGAGCTCAATTTGTCCCTTTTGAAATGCCCAAACAACCCTGAAAATATTGGTTCCTTCCAACTAAAACAAAACAATTAACCTTTCTTGGAGCCATGTTGTTTTCACAACCACAAGCACCATAACTTTGCAATAAATAAATACATAATTAACTAATCATATTTCTCTCTCCATGTGTACACAAGAAAGAAGACCCATGAAATGGCCAATGCGATGTCCCCAACAGCATGCCTAGGCCACTCATGTGCAAGATCCCCAAGCTTCCTCTCAAAGAAGAATCTCCACACTGCCATGGAGATGTGAAGCATCACACACCCTTTGGCAAAGAAACTCTGAAATTCTCTGTCCTTAACAAAAGCAACCATCAACAGAAGGAACCCTATTGTGAACAACAACAATCCAGAGAAGGAATCAGAGGTGTCAATCAGAAGCTGATCATGGGGTGTTGTCCCTTGAAGCTTACTCGCGGTCTCGGATCCATGGCCAAGCACAGAGATCTCTTTGGAGTAGAATATCATCAAAGCTCCACAAGTTAGAGCTATTGTGGAATGAAGAACACAAATAAGGGTAAACACAGAAGAAACCATTGATCCAAATTCACTTCAAAGGCTTTTAATTGCTTTCTCACTTTTAACTCGATTGAGCCTCTACACCAATAATAGTAGTTGAAATTTCAAGCACCACTCTATAGTACTATATAAGAACTAAGAACATTACATACAAACATCCATAAGGATCATGATCAATTCTAGTGCTAGTTTGGTATAACATGGTATGGTGATAACTCTTCTATTAGACCCTTTATCAGTTCTAAATTCAATTTTTTGTAGTTTCAACAAACCAGAAACTGCAATTCCCCCTTGACAAGTCTACCAAACAAAGCTCAAACTAAAACAAGAAACTCACAGAACCCCTTCAATCAGAGATATGTTACAGTAAGCCTTTGGAAGTTGAATCCTAAAACCAAGCCTCTGAAGTTGTGATGATCTAAAGAGATGGAGCAAAATAAGAATAAAAATGTTTTGCTTGATGGGTAATATGTCAATAGATCAGAAGGGTATATAAAGGGGTACTATTTCAGCCTCAGGGTACTTACAAAGGGACATGGTTAATCTTGCATAGGGATTAATGAAGATACAAGGTGGTTGTTATGCCATAATTAAATAGCATAGAATTTGCTTCCATATTCCGAACCACATGCAGAAAATGCCATGCTTTTTCCCCGGTAGCTTCCATGCTTGTTCTGTTAAGCAATTGAAAGAATGGTATTATGGTACTACTGGGTCATGGAAAATGGGCTACATGACTGTAGTAAAAGAATTATTCAAAACATTGTGTTGTAATATTTCGACTTTGGAGCATGTAGTGGGGCGCGCGGCCCCATATTTTCTCATTTTAGACTTGAATGATCTTAAAATACTTTTGATAAACGTAGCATAGTAAAGTATGTATGCGTTTTAAACATGTAATTTTGGAATTTAACTCTAACGGTTTATTTTTTATTTTTGTCTAAACCACATGTATCATCTAATAGAGATAATTATATTGAAGTTGTTGCACTAAGAATCAAAGGTGAATTGCAAGGGAAAATGTACCTGGCGCTTCTCGAATTTTTCGTCTGATTTCATATTTTTGTGATTTTGAATTGGCTAAATAATAGAATAGGTATGTTATGTGGAAGTATGTAAGAACCGTTCTTTCAACTAGATTCATTCACATTTCTTTAAAATAAAAAATTCCATAATACATCTTTATTGTGGCACGTTATCTTAGTTGGCAGTATTGATATTTGTTAAATTATTAATACAAACTGCTTGCAAATCTTTTTTTTTTTTCCCACGAGTATCCTTCCTTCAAGTAAATTTTGTTCAAGATATCATTCAATACTAAATAAAAACATTTTTTTAACTTACAAATGCAAGCCTAGGTTTTTCCAATACTTTTTTTTACTTAAAAAAGTTGTGTTAAAAGGCAAACTAATTTCGTAGTTCACAGTTTAGCTAGAGTGATGAAATTCTACGTCAGCTCTTTAAGTCTTTGATTATATTTTTTTGTATTCAAGACATTATTATTAATGAAATACAGTTATCTGTTTCTGTAAAAAAAAAAAAAAACATTTTTCATCAGAGATTTGGATTATAATTTATATCATGTGAGAGACTAACTCTTTCCATTTTTATTTTTAATAAATCCAACCCCTGTTAGAACAATCAATTAGTAACTGCTCGCAATTATTTTTTTTATAAAGAATACATATTTTTCATTAAGAATATAAGACTATTTTTTCAAAGAAAAAATGTAAAACTATTATAAATATCAAAATTATTTTTCTTATATTCTCGAAATCCAAACTCAATATCAATATGATTAATGAAGTTATAACAATCTCATTAATTCATACCTTCAGTTTTGCTGCTTGCAAATCTAATCATTGAAAATATAATGATAACACACATTAGAATTTTCTCCTATTAACCTTCTTTTAATTGGTGCACTTAAAGTAAAACTAAAGCAATTTTTTTTAAATTTACCCAAACAAGTAATGTGGCCACTTCTGAATCTTCTGATTCTGCCCACTCACCTAATGACATCAATCTTATCGTATCACTCATAATGAAATTGTATAATAGGAAAGCTATCACGGGTTTCTCCCTTACAGCTAAGGAACATGTAGAATTGTCCCTTTAAAAAATTAGAAGAAAAAAAAAATTAAAGGCTAAAAGGAGAGCTCACCAGCTTCCATGTATTTGTCATGATGGACGGTGATCTATTCTTCATTAAAGTATAGTTTATGTTCCCTCTTGAGGCTTAAATTTTAACCTATGGGTGACCCGTTTTGTATACTCAAGTTAAAGCAAAGGTTTAGATAATGTTGCTTTCTTTGGGTCCACGACATTGAGCTTACAACAAAGCATGTTCTGTAATAAAATGTTTGAAGCCGTGAACTAGACACTTGTTGTATTCGGATTGCAGTTGAGAAGGTAACAACTAATCATTTAGATTTTAGGTAGCGTTTGAGGTAACCTGTTTTTTTTATTTTATATAAAAGAAAAAAATGGACCACACATTTTTTAAAAAATAAAAATAAAGTAGTTTTTTAATAAACAAAACTCTACAAAAAAAAAATTAATTAGTTAGTAGGTAGTGCAATGCATGTGTTTTTCATTACTAAAGTTTAATTTTTTAAAAGATTTAATATTTTAATGTGTATAAATTTTAAAACATGTTGTAAATTGAAGTTCTAGGGTTCAATATCATTTTATTTAGACAATTCACAAAAAACATATTTATCAGATTCAAGATTCAGTACAAAAATAATTAATTCTTAAAACTTAATTAGAATATATAACTAAAAACCATAGCCTAAACATCAAGAGTGTACTCGGATTTCAATTAAGAAAGATACACTTACACTCATGGTTATCAGACTCTCGATTTAAATCGTAGAATCTTCCGATTTTACGAGTAGACTACCCCTTTACGAGTTAACTCGGACGTAGACTCTTTTTCGAAGTAGAATCGCTCGATTCTGAGTAGAATCGCGATTTTACTACGTTTTCACGAGTCTGCTGGATTTAGGAACGACGTTGTTTCGAATAGCAATTTTTTCGTATTTGGGCCAGGCCCATAATAGATTTGCTTCCTGCACCCCTTTTTGCTTATTATACACCTTTTGACTCATTTTTTTATATTAAAAATTAGACTTTTATTTTACTTTAAGTGATTTCTATTTACACTCTTTTTTTATTAATACATTTTACTTGTGTTATCAACTTTAATACTTCAATTGTTATTTTGAATTTTTTAGTATCCCTTATTTATAATTGTACTCATTTAATTTGACAAAATTAGTTATGTCATTGTTTCATATTTACATATAGGTAATTTAAGCTCTTTTTTTGTCTGAAGTAGACTCTTACAATTCTACGATTCGATTCTATGAGGCCTCCACGATTTTACGTAGAATCGCGATTCTGACAACCTTGCTTACACCTCATAATATAGGTAGCGTTTGAGGTAGCCTATTTTTTTAAGTTAGTAGGTAGTGCAAAGCACATTTTTTTTTCTTTATTAAAGTTCAATTTTTTTAGAGTGTTGTTAAAGATTAAATATTTTAATTTGTAACAATAATAACAATTGATATAAGTAGGGGTGGAAACAGGTCAGGCCAAGTCAGGCTTGGTTAGGCCTGACCTTAGCCTGATTTAAAAACATAAAGTTTGGTCTGGCCTATTCATCTGTCATAAGCTTTTTTTTAGGCTTTGTCTGACCCATTTAAAAGCCTAATTTGGCCTACGAGCCTATTAAAAAGTCTATTTTACAATAAATATTATATATAAAAAAATTTAATTACTAGTGAAATTTTGAAAATTCGCATAGTACTTTTTAAAATTTAATATAAATAAAGATAAATACTTCCTTTTTAATTTGTGCGTGAAAAAAATAAGTTTAAAATAATTAGAGCACTTTAAGTATTCAACAAAATATTATAAACAAAATAAATAAGCTAAATAAAATATCGTAAGTTTCATTCAATAATCTTGTCATATATATATATATATATATATATATATATATTAAATAGGTAAACCTGACATGCCTAACAGGTTTTTTCAAAGTTTGAGCCTAACTTTTTTATCTAAACAAACTTTTCTAAAAATCTTAGTATGATCTTTTTAATAAATAAGTCAGGCCAGGTCAGATCAAAGACCCTTGATAGATGGCCTGGTTCATTTCCATTCCTAGATATAAGTGATAAAAATTTGTATCTCTTAATTAATTAAATGGTTTCAAATTTAAGATTTGAATATTAATTGACCCTTTATGTTAACTTTCAGAGATGATAATTGGTCAAACAAAAAATATATTTTAATATGAATAAATTTTAACACGTGTTATAAATTGAAGATAACGATTGTTAACATTTTATTAAAAAAATAAACATATATGAAATTAGGGATATAAATTAAATAAAAATTAAATTTGTCATATTTTATTTTTACCATAGAACTGTTTCGAAATAGATCATCGTCCTTAATATCCACCGAATAAAATTTTAGCCACGAACAGAGGTTTCTAAGAACCTTTAGAAAAAGCGTAACCTCCAATTTCGTTAAGTGACTTCCCTCTTATTTCATGGCATTTCTTTTTACATAAAAAATTGCTGCCATCATGCAGAAGGTAACATGTATAGAGTAAATCAAATAGGAACCAAGTGGCAGGCAGTGAGAAAAGGATCCCATAATAATGAGTTTTGCTCTTATCTTCGTAAAAGATTGATTTAAAATTTGAGTTTAATTTTGATATTACATTACCAATCAATAGAAATTATTGTCATTTTTAAAATAATTATTGCAAAAATTAATATTTTTATCATATATTGTAATATGTTCTAACATGTTTATTCAAACTGAATTAGGTTTAGTTTCTTAAAGTTAGACCTCACATGAAAAAACATGATTAAGAAAACATAATAATTAATTAGATTTTTTTGTAAGAAATTAATCATAAAAAAATTAATAATTTTAAGTAAATATTTGCATATTAGGTTTTATGATAAGTAAATAAATCGATGATGGGTCATAATTGATGTTGAGCTTAAATAACTTTTGTATTATATTACAAAATTTATAGTTTTATTACTAAATTTAGAATAAAAAATATATGTTAATCATAGTACTACAAATTTAACCTGCCAAACCCATCCAAACTAAATGATATGCATCTAAGTCACAAGTCACTCGTATAAAATCATAAATCAAACCCAACTAAGAATTACTGAATTCACTAAAACATATTACAAAAAATGGTTATGGCTTTCAACTTTGCGCATGCTTTGATTTAAAAAAAAAATGGTACAAAGACAAATTTGCACGAAAGAAGTATTAATTAAGTGAAGTAATATCTGTTAACTCTATTAGTTAATTTAGAATTGGAATATATCCAATTGCACAAGGGTCAGAATCTGAGTAGTCAAGAGGAACAATATAATATACTATAACTGCACAAAAACCAATTTAAACAGAACATGTATGATAAGTATGAATCAGAAACAGATGCAAAGAGATGAAAGGATCTGAGTCCAACAATGTTGTCTCCTTAAGACAATTTGTTCCCTCCAATTGATGCCAAAGGTTGATGTTCAATTGTCTCCCAGGATAGAACGGATCAACGTCTGAAGATTGATGACACTTCAAATCAACAGCCCAAACGAACAAAGCTAATGCTTGAGGAACCACTCAGAAAGAGTGAAGAATTATGTGATATGAAAATGCACTAGTATCTAAGCGAGAATATCAGAAAAGATTAACTATCAAAACTCTATCAGTTTTTCTATATTTTTTTTACTGTCTCTATGTCTATTTATAGATAACAAACAACCCTATTGAAGAGTTGTTGGTAAACCATCGCAACTCTTGACGATGAAGCATCGCAACCGTTTGTTATCGGAGCGGTTGGGAGTAGTTATTATTTTTTCTAACCTTTTTCCAACCGCCTCTTATTAATAACCCATGAAGTTTAAACAAAAACTCTAACAATCCCCCACATGAATAAGAGATCAATTCAACATGACTAAATGCATAAGAATATGTATCCAAGTGTGATTCCTCGGCGAGAAACAATTGCATTGAGATAGGTAGGGGTTACCTTTGAACCTTCTCTACTGTAAACCTATCGGGTATACTAGGTCAATCAGTGGTCGTGATGCCTTGAACCGTCGACCTTTATGGTGTATACCGAGACAATAGATTGTTGTGTCCATTTTGGCCGTGGACACCTTCCTGGTTCTGCAAGTGTTGTAGAGAATCGACTTTTTTAAGTTCTCATAGAAGCGGCCCTCACTTCACACTCACATAGGTGATTTCTTGTGATATACCTCCACATACATCATCTGAACACATCAGATTAAGAAACAATTAAAAGTCGTTATGCTTACCCTCACATACATTGTATTGTCATAGGAGTGAGTATGAGTTTAAAAACTCCACAGTGTTTAACAGTCGATCATGGTTTAATTGTCTCTTTGAACCTAGTTTGTGGGATCTCCACTCATCAAGGTAGAATTATCGCGATGATCAACAATTGATAGGCCTTAAACCCATTCCTCTCGACAAATTTTCAACTAGCTCTCTAGGAATCCCTTTAGTTAATGGATCTGCTATGTTCTCTTTAGACCTCACATAGTCTATTGAGATGATTCCGTTCGAGAGTAGTTGTCTAACGGTATCATGTCTACGTCGTATATGTCTAGACTTGCTATTATACAAGACGTTCTTAGCCATTCCAATGGAGGCTTGGCTATCACAATGTATGCCTACAACTGGTACTGATTTTGACCAACTGGGAACATCCTCAACAAAATTACGAAGCCATTCTGCTTCCTCACTGGCTTTATCCAAAGCGATAAATTTTGCTTCCATAGTTGATCTTGCAATACAAATCTGCTTGGACGATTTCCAAGATACAACACCCCCACCAAAGGTGAACACATATCCGCTTGTGGATTTAGTATCATTAGAACCGGTGATCCAATTTGCATCACAATATCCTTCAATAACTGCATGGTATTGTTCGTAATGCAAACCAAAGTTTTGAGTGTGCTTTAGGTATCCTAAAACTCTTATCATAGCTTTTCAATGATACACGTTTGGATTACTCGTAAAGCGACTCAACATGCTCACTGCATAAGTAATATCAGGTCTAGTGCAATTCATAACATACATCAGTAGAAGGTTTGACATGTGGATTGATAATAGACATTAAATTTAAAACTTTATATTAAAAAAATTTAGACAAAATATCAATGAAGACAAACTGTCGAGTGTTTTTGATGTTTCATTTGGACTCTTCTCTCTCTATGAGACACCCTTCTCTCCCTGTTAGGGCTTCTCCTTGCATATGAGACCTTTGTTTGCTTGGCCCTTGGTAATTTAGCAAACACCTTTGTTGCTCTGCTTGATTAAGGAAAGGAAAGTCCCAAGAAAAATTCATTTGTTCAAGGACCTATTCTAGATCCAACTCCACAACCTACCAATCAGGTTTATCTCGATGGCTATATGAAAAAGTATAGCCAATTGTTAAGAGATTTCTTGGAGTACAACAAGAAAAATAACTTGAATCTCTAGAGGCCTTTAATGAGAGTTCGAGTAGTGCTTGATATCTGACAACCTCTCAAACAATCAAAGAAGATACTAGGCAAGAAGGAGATGCTAAGGATGTCCATTTCAAATATGAAAAACTTGGTTGATAATTGTTATGCATACGTAATTTGTACATTTAGATCACATAACAGTTCTATACTTTCTTCTCTTTTAACGCTTCTTTTTGTGATTAAAACTTTAAGAATTTAGCTTCTTCTGAGTTTTTATCTAGTAGATGCTAAAATTAGTTGATTTACAGTGTTTTGGTTGTATTTTTTTTTGTAGAAATGAGATAGTAAGAGGCTTGGAAGATGGTTGAATATCTGGAGCACAGGAGAAAGTTAGGGCACGAAGAAGGGAAAAACCCACTCACTTGGAGCTTCCTTCCTACCATTTTCTTCCATCTTATTTCATTCTCTTCCATTTCTCTTGCCTTTTTTTGTAACTTGTAAGCCTTTCATTGTCATGAGAGGCTAAACCACCAATTATTGGGAGCTCAGCAACCAAACGCTCATGATGTAATGATTCTCACTATCTATTTAATGTTATTTTGATATTATTGTCTCTTTTATGAGTTTATTGTCATGTTTATGGCCTCATCATCCATGCACATGTAGTGTTATAGGGTTTATGCATTAGAAAACGTTTACATCCTAAGAGCCTGAGAAGAAAATTTAGGTAATTCATATCTAGGGATAGCATGTTATTATTTAGCCTAAAGTATGCATTTTTACTCCTAATTCAAATTATTTGACATAACTTTTAAGGGATTAGGAGTGAAATTAGTGACGTATCATGATTAGAGTAGGTTAGTGGATGAAGGTAATATGCAAAATAATTTTAAATGGCAAAAAATCTTAATATTGCATCAAGAGTAGTTTTGGTAAACTGAGCCTTTAACATGTTCTGTAATTCTACATCAACTTTCAACTCACCTGTCTGAGTGTTTGTGTTTTCTCTCTTGCACATGTTGTGTTTCATATTTTAATTTATGTTGAATTTATATATATACACACATCATTGCTTCACAAATCTCAAATTTAGTTCACCATTTGCTTAAAATTTGACACATACAAACTCTGAGTACAATCAAAGTCCCTGTGAACTCGATGCTCGGATTTACCATTTTAATACTACTTGGACGAATTAGTGCACTTGCCAAGAGTAAACATTGGTATCTTTTGCTATCTTTGTGGCTTTTTAGGTCACTATGATGACTCATGTGATAAGCTTTTTGCTATGGCTAAAGATGATAGTACTAAGCCATAAGAACTTGAGATTTGTGTGGTCACAAGAAGCTACAATGACAATGGTGACTGTAAGTTGCTTAGGCGTGAAGGCACAACCAACAACCGAGGGCACAATCAAGGCAAATATGACATTGATGACAATAATGGTGTCAATCCCAAAATTAATGATGTCATTAAAAACATGTTGATTTGGTGAAATTTATTTTTAAAAATTTACATTTAATGTTTCTAGTCACGAATCATTTAGTAGATATTGACGTAACAAATGCTAATAATGTGAACACAATCATTTCTAATGATGGAGACAATCAATCAAAAGCTTAAAATATGGAAATGGAGTTGATTGTGGCAGACAAGAAACACAAGAAAATTAATGTGGTGGCTTCCATAAATCTCTTTATTGCTTTAAACCAAAACACAAGATTTTGATCGTTGATCCTACAAAGGCTACTCCCAAGGCTAAGCTTTATGTAATGGAAGAGCCTAGTAGCCAGGCCCACCAGGGGCAATGAGTTTCATCAATTGGAATTGTCAGGGCCTAGGCAACCTGCACCCAGTTCAATCTATAAGAGACCTCATTTGGTCGCATCATCCAAACGTTATTTTCTTGTGTGAGACTTTGGTGCACTCAAAGAGAATCGAAGAAATAAAAATCTCCATGGGTTTTGATTCATGTTTATCTTTTTGCATGCGTAAGGAGGTTTGAAGTATGGAATTTTGCCATTTTTATAGCTTTAATTTGGCTATGATAGGGAAGCAAGGTTGGAGCCTTTTGAGTTTTGACTAACCATGATGCTATAGTTATTAGAGTTTTCAAATGAAAATATTTTCCACAAGGGGATTTTTTGAGGGCTCAGTTGCGCCTTAACCCAGGTTTAATTTAGTGTAGCATCCATGCTTCATGAGTTATTGTCAATGAAGGTTCAAGATGGCGATTTTGAAATGGTGACAAAATAAAGGCTTAAATATGTTTGTGCTTCTTTATATATACATGAATTTCATTTTTTATCCATAATAAATTTTTTCTTTGTTTTGCTCGCTAATATTTGAAAAGTTTTATTTTCAATCCTTGTCGTTAGGATTTATCCGTTAACTGGTGGCATGGTCGTTAACTTTTTAAAAATACGATTTGTGGTTGTTTCAAAACTGCTAGTATTTATTTTGAATTTTAAATTGCAATTTATGTGGTTAAGAGCTACCAGAATCAATTAAAGGAGGAAAAACGAGATCTGGAAACAAATCTGGAAGAGAAAGAGATTTGAAAGAAAAATGTCGTGCACCAACCCCACCATTCTCCTCTTACGTTGTCCATGTGCCGCCTCCACCTCCAAATTTGATCACATGCGCGACCCTTTCACGCCAAAACATTTTGTCTTGCGTGCAGACCAAAGGACCCCTGTACCTTTGCACCTTTAACATGCCAATGCAACCCCTACTAAAATCGATACGCGCTGCCTGCACCTAACCTGGACGTTGACGCGCCACCTGCACCACCGTGCACAATCCATCTCCGACTCATCATCTTCATTCATATTGAACCAAACACGACAATCATCATTAGATCTAAACCAAAGAGTCCAGATTTATACCTCCCACATTAGTATCTCAACAGATTTGGCTAGATCTAAACCGAACAAACCACCCCCAACCATATCTTGAATCCAATCTTGGCATATTTTACACTTTTTGCTTATAGTATTTTGGATTTTTTTCGTCTATCATTTTGTGCATTAATTGATTTTGGCGGTTTTTACCCGCTAAAAATTGTAATTTTAATTTCAAAATGAATTATGGTGGTTTTAAAACCATCACAACTTGTATTTTAAAAATTTTTAATGATCATCTCACATTTAACAAAGAATTCTTAACAGCAGATATCAAAAACAAAGAATTTCAAATATTAAGGAGTAAAAATAAAGAAAAAATTTATCTGATAGCAAAAATGAAATTTGGATATATATATATATATATATATATATATATATATATATATTAGGAAGCATTTACATATTTAAGCTTAAAATAAATGTTTGGAATAAACCTTGGTTGAAATATAAAAACTCTTTTTTAATTTTAAATTCGATAGAAGATTTGGAGCATTTGTTTATTAGTGATCTCATTGATGAGGCGAAGGCTATCACACTTCTCCTTGCTCTAAAATGGATTGATCTTATGAACTTGTAAAATGTGGCTATTGAATTATATTACAAGCAATTGGTTGATGTTCTATTTCACACCAATCCTAATTTGATATCACTACCCATGATATCTTGCTGAAAAAAAAAAACAGTTTTTAATATTTATACTGAATAATATTTAGATGTTTCAAATTATTGCTATAATGAATGAATGAATGAGATCAAGATCTAATTAATAGCTACTGAAAGAAAATTATTTCATTTTGATTCTGTTTTATTTGTAGATCTTATCATACTATTTTATAATCTCCACGTTTCAGGGCCCAATTCAACGTATCTACATAAAAAAAATATTAAATAAATCTATGCATAACAGAAAATGCAATTTTATAAAGAATTTAATGTTTATATATTTTTTTATCACCATTTAATTATTATTGTTTGAATTATTTTAAAATAATTATTTTTAAAATTAATAAACTTATCATACATGATAAATTATGATTAAATGACTATGTAAGTGTATACTTTTTTTTTCTCCTTTAAAAAATGAATCTCTTATAAAAAGAAAATGGGGTAAATCTCTAAATAAATAAATAAACTAGCGTATCAGGGTTTTAAAAAATAAATTGTTTTGCTTTACATAACTACATAAGCAAGTTTGTTAATAGTGAAAAAGCAGTGATAATAAAAACAAGCAGATAAAAGAAACATAAATAGTGTCGAAAAAAGCTTAAAATTCTTGATTTATCAAGGCTAGATTTTCTTATAAGAAAATATTTTTAACATAAATTATATACATGTTTAACCTGACCCAAAAAAATTAAATTAATGTATGTTCGTGTCCCAACACTCAACTAGTGAGGCTTGAATTTGACTTTATGTAAATATTACAATTATAATAACAAAAGTTTAGGTATCTAATGTACAAACAACGAGACCTATGATTGTGAAAAGCTAGCTTACTATAATGTTATAGTCCAATGGAGGCACAAAATGCACAAGCCACCAGAAACCATGACCAAAACATTGAAGTATGGCCCCTCCTACTCGTTATATTGTCTCAATGGCACAAGACAGGGCTATAAATCTGACCTATGCATGATTATTTGAATAGCAATTTATTATCAGATGGCCATAGACAGCTATTGTGAGTGGGTGGCAAGTAGGCACACCTTCAAATCCATGTCCATGGCTTTGTATAATTTTTTTTTCTAAAGAAAAAAAATTAAATAATGGATATGAATTTTTTTAATTTGTTATAAACGTAGAAGGACTAGTTTGGTTCATATCTCCCTTTTCCATGTTGATTTAATAATTTTTCACTTTCTAAACCGACCCCATTTTGTTCATTCACTCTTTTCTTTTTTCTTTTTTTTTTTTCTGTTTAGCCACTAAGGTATTCCAATACATAGTACACTGTACACCAAGTTTACTATCTTTTAATTTTACTCTTAGAAGTTTCAATGAAAACAATATTCTGATAAAAACATATTTATCTTTATTTTTTTAAGGTTTCATTAGTTATGTATTTTAATTTTATTTATACTAATGTACTAATATGAGGATAAAGTGTAATATATATATATATATATATATATGTGTGTGTGTGTAAGATAACATATTTGTTCAGTTCAAAATCCCATTGAATAAGATACTAAAATAAAATAAGAGGAACTTATAAGTTACTTTTACTAGCTAATAAGTTCTAAATAATTTTTTTATATAATAAACTTATTTTAGTAACTTATAAACTCCTTTGACTAGATTATTTTGATAAATAACTTAAAATAATTTATGGAAAATAAATTAGCTTATAATCTATTAATCTTACTTGCTTATCAATTTTATCCTTACTATTTCATTTGAAATTTCATTTTATCTTTTATTCAATATAAAAATCTTCTTATCATTTTTGTTTGTTGTCTAAAAAATCTCATATCTAATTTTACGTTCATATATATAGATGATAATAAACTTGTCAGTTATCATCACAACATCATTCTTTAAGGTTAAAAAAATTATTTGAATTATATTAACTTTACAATTATTTGTTGAGTTATTCTATATTTATCCTAAAACTATATGACCTAATCAATTTCCTTACATAATTTTTATTTTATCGATTTAATTTGTGAAAGCAAAAATTCTCATTTTTGTTAACTAAACCCTACACTCAATTTTATAATACAATATTTAAAAAATTATTATCCTACTTTTAATATGATAAGTTATTAGAATAAAATTAAAATATTAGAAATATTAAATATATCTTTTTACATCATTTGACATTTATCAATTAATTTATCAGCTAATTTGATTAAATATTTTCAATTAAATCAGGTAACTTATAGCTTTCTATT
>PYAF01001152.1:100494-131483 GCA_007407185.1 Glycine tomentella | reverse complement strand
ATATGATAAGTTATTAGAATAAAATTAAAATATTAGAAATATTAAATATATCTTTTTACGTCATTTAACATTTATCAATTAATTTATCAGCTAATTTTATTAAATATTTTCAATTAAATCAGGTAACTTATAGCTTTCTATTTCCTAGCTTATAAGTTATAACTAGATTATGATTATAAGCCAGTTTTACTAAACCTAGCCAAAGTTTATTGACATGAATAAAAATTTTAATCCAATTTTTTTAATTTATATTATTATAAATTAATTGTTAATTTTCAATAAACCATAATATTTGTAAAAATATTTTATCAAATAGCTTAAAAAAATATCAAACAACTTTAACTTAATTTTTTATGTTATGTTTTTTAACTTTAAATTATAAGTAAGTTTTAGAAAAAGTCAGGCCTAAAAAAAGTAAATTTTAATATCAGGAGTTTGTCAAAAGATTCGACATATAGATCCTTATATTTATATGAAATTGATAAAGATTTTGCTAGATGGTCGCTAAATGATAAGAAGCTCATGATTAAAAATCAAAATGGTTGATAAAAAAAGGGCAACATTAAATTTTTTTTTAAGGCAAAAATAATTATTGGCACAGATTAGGAAACATTAATCTCAAATTTAAAGGACGACAATGTATTCATAAGGGGTTTATATTCTCACAAAGACAAGTTTATAATGTTTGGAAAACAATTTAAATATGTAATTTCAAATTTTTATAATATTATTTAGATTTAAAGAAATATTATTTTATTTTTAGGATATTGTTTAGAAATAAAGATATATATTCTATAATTTAGATATTTGTTTTCTTTTAAGATTATAATGTTAGGTTTATATATAAAGATTTTTAATATAAGAAGAATTACATAATTTAAAGAGGAGATCATCCTCCTAAATGAGAGCGGGGATCATGTGGAGGGAAGGTTTACAAGTTTGTTGAGCTTGTCTCAAAACTTGTTGTGAAGAAATCATGGATGCAGGGATGAGAACTTGAATCATGTTAAACAAATTCGACATCATAGATATAAAGATGAGAACCTGAATTGCATTAACAAAATAAATTGTGTGAATGTATTGATTAGTAAGTGAATCACTTAAAATAAATTTGTAATATATTTTTCTATTTTGTTACAATGTTGTGTCTTATTTTTTATTGTGTGATTTTTTTAGTAATAAATACATAACTATTTTTTTCCAATAATAACATCACATAAAGAGAAAGATTTTTATGTACCAATGACAAAAGGCTTTAAGAAGATCAAGGAAACAAAATTTGCTTGATAATGCTTGACAAATACAAGACTCGTGATTTAAATGAATAAATGAATATGTTTGAATTGTTTAAAATGGAGGGAACAGAGGAGGGTGAAAACAAACATGGTAACATGACAGGTCGAGTACACGTTTCACGTTTGACACTTCTTGTCTCGTTCTCATTCTCTCAAATGGTGAGACACCATGATAGATCTGAGTTTAAAATTTTTAAAACTAATTTGTGTTTTTTGTTAGGTTTTTCTGGTTCGGAAAGATTCAGAGGGACCCAATACAATTTTTTGTAAATTTTAATTTTTTATATTATTTTAAATAAATCATATATTAAGTTACTAATTATATTTTAACTCAAAGAATATAAAAATTAAAGTACTTAAAAAATTAATAATTAGATTGTACTTTTAGTTCAATATTTAATTTTAACCTTTATATTTGTTATTTAAATTGTAATTTAAATTATATTTAACCATTAAAATAATTATTAGAAATTATCAATAATTCTTTTTATTGAAATTCCCCTTTCATATTTGTTATCTAGGTATTATATTTAGGGGTGTTCACGGGTACGGATCATCCGTGAACTTGAACTAATCCAAACCAATCCGAACAGTTTCGATTAGGTTATTTATGTATTTGGGTCAAAATTGAATCGAGTTGATCAAAATCGTTCGTGTACGGGTTGAGTCACGGGTTTAGATTTATAGATCCGTTGACCCATTGACCCGATCCATAAACCCGTAATAAAAATATAGATTTTATTATTTATAAATATATATATATATATATTAAAATTTAAAAACTAAAAAAATATTTGACAATCAAAAAAGGTGTGGTACTGTATTATTTTCTTTAATGCTTTTAATAAAATATTAATAATTGAATAAGTTGGGTTGTTGGGGGCTGAAGTAAACACACTACCCACCTTGACCTCGTCACCATATTTTGAAGCCAGCTTCCTTTCTTCCTCTTCTGTTATTTTATTCTAGGATTACAAAGCTTCCTTTTCTTACTTGTTGGTACCTGCATGGTTTTGATAGAGCAACACTGTGCTACCACACAACCTCGCTGCCCCAAGTCTGCAGATCTGTTGTTCGCAAATACAAGTATATACTCTGTTTCACAATATTTCTTAGCTCATAGTTGCAAGCAGATTTTGATTAATGTTAAAATGGCAATAGAATAGGCATCAGAGAGCAATATATGTATCGATCTGCCATTCAATCTAAAAGCTTTATTTTTCATTTATTCAAGGATCCAATGGTTGCTTACACTTGTTACTTTTTCTCTTCTTCATTATTTCATGTTCTCACTATTTCTCTGGTTTTTGTGTTTATGACTACTAATGTAACTTCAGTATGCAAGTTCTACTCTTAATTTGGATATATATTGCAATAGAAGAAATCAATCTATATTTCAAACTTTTGATTGTAAGAAAAAAAATGTTTTCATATGTTTTATATTTAAATTTTTAAATTTTTCTATTCACCTTAAGTTAGATTGATTCACGAACACCTTTAATTTTTGACATAATGAAAAATAAAAATAAATACATTAAAAGTAGGAAAAAATTGATAAATACCACTTAACTTTATGTTGTACTATCTTAGTAATTTTCTTTATTTATTTTTTTTCATTATTTTTATTTGCTCAATTCCTCAATCCACATATTTTGTTGTGCTATTTCTCAGCCATTCTGTCCCCATTTTATCAACTTTAATTCATACCTGGACAATGTCCAACATTATCGGGTGAAAAGCTGTAGGAAGAAAAAGAAGAAAAAATTGATCAAGAGAAGATAAGTAATTATATATGTCTTTTGTTGGCTATTTCTAATGACAACGTGTTTAAGAATCAAATTTCATATATTCTCCAAATGCTTAAATAATATGGCTAGCAATTGAAAAACAATGATAAGGGGACTCTCAAATATTAAAGTTGATTATTTTGGTCCAAGATGTAGCTAGCTATTAGCATGTTTAGGTAATAGTATTGGCCAATTAATTAGATCTCAGTCAAGTTGTTTTTGGTCCATAAGTGTGAGGAATCACAAGTGCATATTAATTCTACTTAATCTGGTTTTTTGAGATGAACTTTCATATTTATCACTTGTATTGAGTATATCTTGTTCAATAATTTAAGTTGCTTATGCTGTTCAATGAACAAGGTTCATGTTACTTCACTTACTTCTTCTTCTTTTTATTTATTTATTGTGGATAGGTTCTTTAGAATTTTCAAATGAGACAATTGGAAAAGAAAAGTGGTGTGGAGTGTTAATGATTCATCTCCAATTCCACCAATTAGCACTCCCTCTCCCATATCATACTCAAAGTCCATCACAACAAGAGACAAAAGCTCTTTCACAACCACGAGGACATGAAAATCCACCACAACAAGGGCAATGACAACAACCTGAATATGCAAAAGCAGAGAGGTAAGGAAAAAAAAACTGTTAGACCCCCTTCTAATGTTTAGGAACATTTTATTAAGAAGGAAGATGGTATGACTTATTGCAAGTACTATAATGCATAATATGCAACGACTAGTTCTATCTATGGAACCTCTAACTTGAGAAGACATGTGTTCCAACAATGTAAGAAAAACCCATATAGGCAAGTTGATAAAAAGCAAAAGACAATTATTTTTAGAAGTGATAGTGAGAGTGACTGGCATGGCAGCGGGACTCGAACCCGTGGATACCCACCCGAATCCGTCCCAATTTTAACAGGAAAAAATCGAATTTTTCGGGTTCGAGTTTTCCCCAGTAGCCAAAAGCGGGGGTGGGGGCGGGTATGAGATTACTGATACCCATCCCGCCCCCGCCCCCGCCCCGTAATAAATAATATTAAAAAAATAAAAAAAATATTATTTTCTAATTTTTTTAATTGAATTGATTGATTTTGTTTTGTAATTTTTAAATTATGATCCCATATTTTAAATGTGGGTTCGTTATTATTATTTTTTTGTTACGTAATTAGTTTTTTTGTCCGATTTTTTCAATAAAAAATGTTATATTATTTTTTTATTTTTTAAATTTTATTCAAATAATGGGGGTGGGGCGGGGAAAACCTGACCCCCAACAGAGGCGGGGATGAGGATGGGTTTTAAAACCCGACGGGGATCGGGGGCGGGGGCGAGGGCGGGGGCGGGGACGGGGATTGCAATACCCGCCCCGCCCCACCCCGTTGCCATGCCTAAGAGTGACCCTAATAAAGTAGTATTGTTGATTTTAATCAAGAGCGTACTCTAATAGCACTTGCAATGATGAAAATTATTGATGAACTTGCCTTTAAGTTTGTTGAAAATGAAGGGTTTAGGAAGTTCATGGAAGATGCTCAACCTAAATTTAAAATTCCTTCTTGTATCACTATTGCTAGATATTGCATGCATGTGTTTTAATGATGAAAAGGAGAAGTTGAAGCATGCGTTGTCTGCAAATAAACAAATGGTTACACTTACTACAGATACTTGGATGTCAATTCAAAATATGAATTACAGTGTGTGACAAATCATTGCATTGATGAAGGGTGAGAATTGAATAAAGAAATATTGAATTTTTGTTTGATTTTTTTACCACAAAGGTGAAACCATAAGGATAATCCTAGAGAATTGTTTAAAAGAATGGGGGATTTCAAAAGTTTGTTGTGTAACCGTGGAAAATGCATGTGTTAATAAATTGACTATTTCATATTTAGCTAGAGCATTGAGTGTTTAGAATGGACATACTTTAGTGAATGGAGAGTTCATGCACATGCGATGTTCTGCTCATATTTTGAATTTAATTGTTAGTGATGGATTGAAAAAAAATTGACCTATCCATTAGAAAAATAAGAGTTGCATGTAAGTTTGTTAAGTCTTCTCTAAGTAGATTTGCAAGTTTTAAGAGGTGTGCTAAAGATGTAAGTGTATCCACTAAGGACATGTTAATACTTGATGTACCAACTAGGTGGAACTCTACTTATTTGATGTTAGATGTTGCTGAAAAATATGAACATGTATTTTATCGCTATGAGTATGTTGAGGCTTCATATGTGTTAAATCTCATATCTAGTGAAGGGGAAGGATGTCCCAAAAAGATTGATTGACAACGTGCTCATGTTAGTTTTTTGAAGACTTTCTATGATGCAACTCTTTCTTTTTTTTTAGGTCATTGCATATTACTGCTAACACTTTTTTTAGTAAGTTGGTTAGCATTCAAAAATCACTAAATAAGTGAGGCATAGTGATGACGTAGTCATACAAAAGATAACAACAAATATGTAGTTAAAGTTTAACAAATATTGGAAAAGTGGTGGAATTAACTACCTTTTGCTTGTTATTTTTCTTGATCATCGTTATAAATCTGAGTACATTCAATTTTGTTTTAATCGTATGTATGGTGTTGATAAGATCATGGACATGATGAAAAAATTGAAAGATCTCATTCACAAACTGATTAAGTAATATGTACTAGAGCATCTCATTCCTCATTCTAGTATCAATTCATCTAATTCTAGTACATTGGCTCAAACATGGTCTCACAACATAATGATGACAAAGGTGATAAGGATGATGATTGGGATGATGAATTTAGAATGAAAATCAATAAAAAAGGGTGAGGTGCAAAAAAAAGAGATAGGTATTTTTAAGATGATGTTGAAGATGACCATCCTGAGTTTTACATTTTGAATTAGCGGAAATTGAAGACATCTAAATATTATATTCTTTCCTGTACGATTAGAGATATATTGGACATTCCTGTATCTACAGTATCATTTGAGTCTACATTTAGTATAAGGGGTGTAATTCTAGATTCATTTTGTAGTTCCTTGAGTCCTACTCTTGTTGAAGCTCTCGTTTGTGTCCAAAATTGGGTTAGATCTACTAAGCAAAATGTTAATGACTTGCAAGTTTAAATAAATGGAGCGGAAAAGATTGAATCAGATGTGTAATCTCTTATTTCATTTTTTATATTTATATAAAATATCAATTAATTTCATGCTAATGGGTTGTGTTTAAATTTGTAAAGTTGTTTAGTTTGTCTTTAAATAATGCTAATATTGAAACTCCAAGTGTTGAAATTACAACTGTTGAGACTACTAGTGTTGGAACTTCTTAATGTATTACTTTCAGGTATATTGTTATTTGTTTAACCTTTTTTCATATTTATTTTTTTACCATGTTTATAATATTAATGGATCATATTTTGTTTATTTGTTTCAGCAAATCTGGTTGCAGCAAAACTTATTATAAGAAATAGTTGTGATTCAGACTATTATAGTATATCCAGATTTAGAATATTATTTTGATGATATTAAATGAATTAATTTTACTACTTTTATACATTTGATAATATTATGTTAATTTTATTTGATATTTGAAAGAATCATGATATAAAATAGCAGTTTTAAGAAAAAATTAAATTTAAATGGATAACTCATTGACCTAAACCGAACCGTTGTTGAGTTGAACTCTGAGTTTGAAAAAATAATGTGAAAACCGAATCAAATCGATCAAATTTGATTGAATTGAGCCTTAAATTTGACCAAAACCAAACCATGAACACCCCTAACAAAGACAAAAATATATTCATCATCTTAAAAGAATTTTTAATAATTTAAAGTTTTTAATTAACTCCATAATTTTAAAAATAAAATAAGGAGAATTATAATAGTTACAAAGGGTGTTATAGAACAAGCCGAAATTATAACGTAAAATGGGAAATAATGTTTAACGAGTCTCTTAATTTCCTTTTAAATTTCTTTTGAGAATTCGAGTAATCCCAACAAAATTCAACTAGGACACTTGTAAATTGAAAAACATAGAAAGGTCAAGGCTTTCGTTGCTAGAAATTGTGGATGAATCCGAGGAATAAGATATCTTCACACATGAATCGTTGATTGCTTTGTTACGGTTGTTGGAAGAGGATTGCTATTAATATTTGGAGGGAGGCTTTTAGGCTAAAGGATTTCTGGAAGAGTAGAAAGATTTTGGAGAAGAGAGATTTTATTACTTGAACTTGATTTTATGGCTTGATACAAATGAGCAAATCCTACACCTATTTATACTTGGCCAACTTCTCATCCAATGGCTAAGATTTCTCCAACACAACTTTGATCCAATGGCTATAATTTAACTTCTACACAATTCCACCTAAATATCTATCTTCTACACACTTCCATACTTATCCATATCATTCTACTTTTAAAGATATTTCTAGAACACATTTCTAGAACATGGGCCAAATGGGCTTCACACTCTAGAAAATAGGCTAATTGGGCATATGATTCTAAGAATTTTCTTAAGCCCAAATAATTATTACAAATCAAGTTTATTTTACATTCAACAACGGTTACATGCATCGGGGAAAAGGAAATCCTCTATGTCAGAGGGCTGGGGAATGCAAATTTGTCGAGGTCGTCAAACGTGATTTCAAATGATCTGTTGTCACTAAAATCCATGTCGAATTTGAGATTAGAGCCAAAGGGGGGCATGACAATGTTGAAGAGCTAGTCCATGAAAGGGATTGGGAGAGCGTCAAACACGAGATTAGATGCCGGTGACGACGATTTCACGAATTGCATTGACTCAGTCATTGATAAGGGTTTTTGAGAATGGAGAAGGAAGGTTTTGATGACCTAATGCAATTGGTTTTGGGAACTTTAGGGCCAACCTTACACTACCAAAGCCCAACCCTCTCTTTCAAGAACCCTCATAAAAAGGAAAAACATAACAAAAAATTCTTCGATTGTGACTTTGGCTTGGACAAACAATGGTTAACGAAGGAGGTTACAAGTGGGGTCATTAGGAATGAGAATCTCTCATTCTTCTATTTTTAAAAATTTAACAAAAAGAGTTTGTGGCGGTTTATAGTAGTTATTTTTATAAAATTAATTATTTTAAAATTTAAAACACAAATCATGTCTTTTAAAATTTAAAACACAAAAAAAAGATTAAAATAAAATATTCATAAATATAAATGATTAAAATATGACTTTAAAAATATAAAGACTAAAATAAATAAAAAACACGATAACATAAAAGATTAAAATGATAATTTAGCCAAACTTTTTTTAAACTTTAAAGTATACGTGTAGACATGCAGCTTATAGAAAATCATCTAATGTTGATTTCTAACGCTTATAAAAGTTTAATAAAGAAACTTAATTAATTAGTTTGATAAATTTAGTTATAGAAAGCACAATGTATCCATATCAGACGATAAGCAATAAATAAAAGATACAGAATAGAGAGAAATATAAAGCTTCAAACTACAAGAGCAAATGTCTTCAATAGACATTATTTTCTTATCAAATGCAACTATTTTTTTCTTGATTCATTTAAGTAACTTGCACACTTGTAAATGCATTTGTTATTTTCATAAAGTTCATCTTATCGTATAAGGAATTAGGCATCTTGGGATTCAACACCTCATACCCAAAATGAAAAGATATAAAAAAGAGGTTATTCTATCTTATTTTCTGACTAATTATCAGGAGATTGTCCATTGAAAAAGAACAACCAACAAGAACATAATGGAAAGAGTTTTTAATGACAATATTTGGAAATTTAAAATTATTTCCTTCACATAGTCACATGTTAAAGCCAGAGAAATTGCCTCTTTCAATATTTTATGTTTATTAGAAGTTGTTTGTATATGTTTAATTTCTTGTTTGTCAACATCAAATCTTGTTGAGAAGTGGTTTTCTCTGTATATATATACAAAGTTTAGTCAGTTATTAAACGCCCATTTGAACAAAAGTAGCAGTTACTTGCGTTTACATAGAGTTTAAAAAATAATATAGTTTAATTTCTAATTTTCCTAATTTCCCATCTTCTCACGTACGGATAAGAAATATGGTTACGTAAATTTATTTTTATAATATGTAACTAAAATAATTTGCTAAAACTTTTTTTTACAGCGACTAAAACTATTTAAACAACATATATACCTATGCCAAAATTATTTTTTAAGTAGAAAGTATACAATCTTTCAAAAAAAAGTAAAAAGTATCCAAATATAAACTACTTTACTTTAACTTTATTTTTAACATATATTTTTTAAATTAAGATAAACCAAATTAAATAATTAATTATCGACCCAAATCACAAATCTTTCAATACTACTTAATTTGTAATCATTTAGATAAATCTCTTGCATAATTTCGTGCTACTATAATCACAACAAAATTGTATTTGGTAACATTCTTACTTATTGATTTTAAATTGATAGTATACTATAACAGTGCACATTCCTTCAAATAAGAGTCCAACTTCTTTTCTTTTCTTTCTACAGAAGCCAAATATATACGGTTTGTTCTTGGAAAATAAACAAGTGAAAAAAGGTGAAAATGGAAACAAGTAGGTTGGATGTGTGACACCAAAAATTGAAAAGGACGTGGCAAGGGATTTGTTAGACCAAAATGATCAATGAATCTTTTTTAATGTATAGGAAAAGGAAAAAGATATAAAGACCAAATGGGTGATTTGCACCATTGATGATGGGGTCATAGAATCAATAGTCATTATTATTACAGAATCTGCGGGGCATACTATTGAACCAAACAGTTTTGCTGTTACCTTTTTATTTTGTATGAGTGATTGAATGATAATTCTGTCACCAACTAAAATTTACGAACTTAGCTCATAAAAGCAGTTGAAAAGCCAGCGACCCTACGTAATGCACCAATGGCACGATCGTTCCAAGCACGTGACTCCACGCGTAGCTCATAATGATAGTTTTTTTTCATTATCTAATTCATTAATTTGATTTTTTCATCATATTATTATAATATATCAATTTTTTTGTTGATAATTAATATCCTCAAAGAATTTGAGTGCCAATTTTTAAGTGGGATTTCATCTCTCTGTTACTTTTTATCTATAAAATCTAAGCTCAACTTTATTTAAGAATTCAGAGTGAATTTTATTTAGATCAATGATGTATCGATAATTATTAATTTAATTTAATATTTAATTTTTTTTATATTTATGTGTTACATGTGTATATTTTTTTTAAAAAATATTTATCAATTTTATCAATAATTGTTTTCAAAAAATTGAGTAACTATCGTGAGTGAATAATATATATATTTTCAATTATTTTTTTCATTTATAAAATTATAATTAAAAATCATAAATAAGACATTGAAGCTTATTTTTACTTGAACTAATGAAATATTGATAAATTACTTATATGATATTAATAATATATAACTTATTAATTAGATTTTTATTTTAATATATTATCAGTGTAATTATTATTATTAATTAAACAAAAAATATTATAAATATATTTTTAAAAGTAATATTTATAATTTTTTAATAAATATAACCGTATATAATAAATTATATCTAAATAAGAATATTTTTTTCTCAAATATATATTTTACTTAAATTCCATAATAAATTAGTGTAATGCGTAAATTTTAATTATTCACTCTTCAAGGGGCGTGGGGGTTCGTTGTAAAGAAAAAGATTAAAAGAATAATTTTGCTTCGGTCAAGGTTTCACTTCAGAGATGATATTTTATTATTCTCTTTCTTTCTTTCTTTTCAGTGAAAGTGGTAATGTGCAATGTGCTACACGGACAGTCTCTTGGCTAATGGCTACCTGAAAATGTGCAGTGAAGCTACCAACGGCACTTAGGTCCTGCTTTTCCTTTTCTAGTTTTCATTTTAGGTCACTCTATCTTAGAGTTAGGAAATTAATTTTTGTACTTTTAAATAATAACTATTTATTCTGATATAAATTTATAAATAAGATTAATTTCAATATACTGCACATCTTAATCTTAATTATATTTAGTAATTTAAATTGATTTTGAAAACGAATCAAATATAATTATTGGGAAAAAAATATCTTCTAATTCCTTTTATTCAAATCAAATAATTAGTAACCACATCAAAAAATAATTAGTAAGAATTTAATTTGAATTTTTAACGAAGTCTAAGGTTTAGGTTTCATCAATAAAATAAATAAATAAATAATATAATTTTTTTACCTATAAATTGGTATTATCAATTTAATTCATATTACAATTTAATGTGTTTTTTAGATTATTTTTCTTAAATAAAATTTTAAATTCGAGTTTTATAAATAAGAAAATAAATACTACAAAAACTCTATTTCTTTAAATTATATTCTTAATTCAACTGGAAACAATAAAGGTGGAATATGATTTTTAAACATTAGACGTCCAACTAAAAATTATTTTAAAGTATGAAACAGTATACTATCTTCTTTGAAAGTGAAATATCAGTTCCTTAAAATGTAGACAAACATTAAGAAACAAACACATTTTTAATTTATTTCATACACCTTAATTTTTAAATTAAATCCAAAACCACATATTAAAATTTAAAAGAAGGAAAAACTTAGATATAATATTTTTAAGTGTCATCTGTTCTATTTTCCGAGAATTTCATCTTAATTATTGACCTAATAAAAATTTATATTGAACACTTACATAAATGAAATTCCATTTCTTGTTAAAGAATAAGAATTCCATTTCTGTGGTGAAAAATACATGTAGTTCATAGAAGAAGAAAAATCTTTTTACTTAAACTTAATTTAATAACAACAAAATCATTATTATTGTCATTAAAAATTGAATATCCGAATTTCATTTATGTTATTCTATTTACATATTTCTTCGTATCACGAAACATACTCTTCTGATTTCTCTCTCTCTCTTACTCTGAAATCCACCTTGTGATGGTGCCCTAGATCCATGGCTTCTCTGTCCAGCCTTTGCATGTGTTTCACTGTTGCTGAGTTTCAAGGTTACCCTTTTTCCTCTCTTCCTTCTCTGGGTCCTGGGAAAGCCTTTGGTGGGTCCCACATTCACAACTTTGCAAATCACTTCCACCCAAAAGCTTGTAACTTGTGAACACCCTTCCAGTTAGTATTTCACGCTCTCTTGGTTCCAAATTTGGAAACTTGGATGCTTTCCCGTTCATAAATCACTGGTATTTCAATAGATACATCATTCCACTGTAAAAAAGTGTTTTTTTTGTTTTATTTTTACTATTTTGAAGATTTCTGAGGTTTGGTTTGTGGAATTTGAGATTGTAAACTGTTTGGTCAGGTTATTGAGTTTTTTTGGATTGAGTGATCAGAGATCACTTTTGGAGTTTTGTGAATATTGGGTTCTGTTGTAATTATTGTTACTATTACAATTTGTGTGTGTCTCTGTTTGTTTGTGTAACATTGGTGGCTATGGTGAGTGAAGTGAAGAGGAGGGTGCTAAGATAGTATTGTGGGAATGTAATTGAAGGGGTGAGGACTGAGAAACATTGACTGAAACTTGGTGTTTCTGAAAGAGGGTTGTTTGTTAAGCATAATGGGTGGTGTCTGTTGCAAGCCCTCTGCAATTGAGGATAGCAAGGATAGTCCAAGGGAGCGTATGTCGACCAAGGCGGCTTCGTTGGACTCTCGTGTGTCGAGGGGTGCTTCGTCGAGGAGGGAGGATGCATATAGGGTGAAAGACAGGTATGATGGTAATGATGTGAGGACTGCTTTGATTGATAAGCAAGGGAACGGTTCTGTGCGGTTGCTAAGCGAAAATGTTGAGAGGAAGAGGGAGAGAATGGAGTGTGTTGTTGCTGCTCAACAACATCCGGGGGCTGGTAAAGTTCCCAAGGCCATGGAAGGGGAGCAGGTTGCAGCTGGATGGCCATCCTGGCTGGCAGCAGTGGCTGGAGAGGCTATCAAGGGATGGTTGCCGCGCTGTGCCGATTCGTTCGAGAAATTGGATAAAGTATGTTTCTTTCTTGATCTGGTTGCATTGTGGATTTTTGACATAGCTTTGGTTAGATGCAGATATTTGGGTTTTAGTTATTCAAGTGTTGAATTTTCAAATTGGTTTTCTTTATCTGTTTAAGTGTTAAATTTGTCTTTTCACCTCTCTTTTTACTTTGATTGTCTATGTTTCCTAAATATACTTTAAGCCAGGGATGGCAATTAGGAAAACGAGTTACCAACTTCTCCACTACCTTCTTTGGTTATGAGTATAATAGTTGCCTTGAAGGTGGGGCTTACCTAATCATTGTATCTATGTTCTTCTGCCTAATAGACCAAAATTGCTTTTTTCTGTGAAATGCTTTGGTAGCTTATGAGCCTTTGTAACTTATTTCACTACTAATAATAACTCTTGATTGATAAACTGTGTAAGGTATTCAGAACTCTCTTTTTTTGGTTCCTTCTTAAACCAATGTGGTTTGCTGTCGTTGTTTGATTATCCCTCACCAATGCATTATGCACATCCTATCACTTTTAAACTGATATTTGAATATTATATTCTTACTATATAACATTTCTTACAAAATTATTGATTCTTATCAATTATTGTATTAAAGATGCTAGTAATGTTATGCTTCATTTCTTACTGTTTTTTCTTCAACATGGCCAGGATCAAGTTACTTTGAATTTGGACTTACTACAATTCTTTTTCTGTTTGCATTTTAATATTATTGCTTTTACCCTCTGATGTATATAACAAAACATTGAGGTAAAGTTGGACATGTTTACTTGTAGTTTCTAGAATTACAGATATCTTTTTTTTTTTATTTTTTTATTTTTTTTTTATTTTTGTCTTGGATTTCAATTAAATGATGATATTATATTCAGCATGCTTTAGTTTTCCTTGAATGCTAAAATTTTTCCTGCTTATTTTTCAGATTGGACAGGGAACTTATAGTAATGTTTATAGGGCTCGTGATCTTGAGAAAAAGAAAATTGTTGCTTTGAAAAAAGTTAGGTTTGATAATCTTGAGCCAGAGAGTGTTCGCTTCATGGCAAGGGAAATTCACATTCTACGTAGGCTTGATCATCCAAATGTCATAAAACTGGAAGGTCTTGTCACATCAAGGATGTCTTGCAGTTTATACCTAGTTTTTGAATACATGGAGCATGATTTGGCTGGGCTTGCATCACATCCTAAACTGAAGTTTACTGAAACACAGGTAATTTTTAAAGCTTCTTTATTTTCTACTTCTTCCCTTCCATTTTATAATAAATGTAGCTTATGGCATATTCCAAGAAGAATCTCGCGGCTGCTTATAGCTGTGTAATGTGATATTCGACAAAATAAAGTTTCCCATTTTGTACTTTTAAGCTAATAGTTGAAGACACTCATTGTGATTGTCATTGAGCTTTATTTCCTTTTGGTTTAATTACTCATTTGGTCCTTATAGTCACAGAAACTTTCTCTTTTAGTCCCTATACTTAAAAACATCCCCTTTTAGTCCCTACACATTCTATTTTTAATCCCTTTCAGTCTTGACACTTCATTTTAATCCCTTTTAGCCCCTACGGTGAGGACTAAAAGGGATTAAAAATGGTATGTGTAGGAACTAAAAGGAGATGTTTTTAAGGATGGGAACTAAAAGAGAAAGTTTTTTATCTATAGGCACTAAATGAGTAATTAAGCATTTCGTTTTTATTTTTTGGATTGAAAATGAATATATTGAAAATAAAAGGAACAAACTACAAGAAAGGGTAATGGTTCCCATACAGACATACATAGCTTTAGACAAGGGCAAAAAAAAAGACCCCTGAGGTTTAATTACTTTTGGATTTAAAAAGGAAACTATTAAAATAAGGGGATGAAACTACATGAAAGAGTTTGGGATTTTCCTCTAAAGAAACCTAGTTAAAGACAAAATGCTGCACAACCTCAAAATTCAAGCAGAGATAATTTCTTATTGGAACTTGGCAGGTAAAATGTTACATGCAGCAACTCTTACGAGGACTTGACCACTGCCACAACTGTGGTGTGCTGCACCGTGACATTAAGGGTTCGAACCTTTTGATTGACAACAATGGCATCTTGAAGATTGCTGACTTTGGTTTGGCAAGTGTTTTTGATCCAAATCAAACTCAGCCTTTGACAAGCCGAGTTGTCACTCTTTGGTATCGCCCACCAGAGCTTTTACTTGGTGCCACATACTATGGCACTGCTGTAGATTTATGGAGTACAGGCTGTATACTTGCTGAGTTGTATGCTGGCAAACCTATAATGCCTGGAAGAACTGAGGTATATCAACTTAAATGTTTCTGTTAAAATGTGGCAATAATGTATTTCCTTTTAATCTATTAAATGGCTACAGTGCACTATGAATACTTGTTCATTGTAAGTGGGGTAAGAAATTTTAGATTATACTTGTGTGCGAACTTGTGTGGTGGCTTTTGAACAAGTAGGGATGGCAAAAAAATCCGTACCTGCGGATAAAATCTGCCATGGGTAAATGGTGGATACTTTAAATGGGTATCCGTTACCCATCGGTACAGGTATCATAATACCCTACCCATGGATACCCGCTACTCGTGAAGTTATAAAAGTATATATGTATATATGTGTTTATATATATATATATATATATATATATATTATCAAAGGAAAGAACCGTATTTCCTAAATCTAATTTTGATATTGTTTCATTCTCATGCTCACTCTCACTCATATATATATATATATATATATGTATGTATGTATGTATGTATGTATGTATGTATGTATGTATGTATGTATGTATGTATGTATTTTCAATTTATTTGTTGAATTTATGCTTTGAGATATTGTAATTTTATTTGTATTTTGGATTTATGTTTATTTATGCTTAAGATATACTTATTTCATGTTTAATTCTATTGTTTTAATGTTTCTTTTTTGCTTTTGGCTTTTAATTCACTAGTTTTACTTGATGTTGAAAATCACTTTTTTTTTTTTTAATTTTAAATTTGAAGTATTCATGGGTATCCATGGATACCCGTAGGTATAAAAAAACGGATACCCAGCGGGTAACGGACACGAGTTTTCTCTAATGGGCGGGTAACCCCTATCCATGCCCGACCCTACCTGTTTCCATTCCTATGAACAAGTACACCACCAACAACCAAGCAAGCCTTTCTCTTATGATGGGTCCGTTACATGAATCTAACAATGCCATAATGTCTATGCTAAATCACGTCTATAGATAAACCATATTATACTAATATTAATGTTCCATCATAAATCATTTGTTAAATGTCTGCAGTATACTGTTAGTACTTTTGCTCTTCATAAGTGGCATAAGAAATTCTAGAATATACTTGTGTATTATGTGTGGTGGCTTTCGAAGTTCGAACAATTATTTAGCTTTAGTTAGGATGTGTTGACAAGGGGATATCAGTAGTGCCTATTAAAACTGATAAATATTATGTCTGTACAATTTCCAATTGATGTTCCTTTGTATGGTTTTGTGCATCAGTAGTCTAGTAGTATACTTGGATTAATAAGATGATTAAAAGGTACTGTTCTGTCTTCTAGGTGGAGCAGTTACATAAAATATTTAAACTGTGTGGTTCACCTTCTGAGGATTATTGGAGAAAATCAAAGTTGCCGCATGCAACAATATTTAAGCCCCAACAACCCTATAGGCGTTGTGTTGCTGACACGTTCAAGGATTTCCCTGCACCTGCTTTAGCTCTCATGGAGACTCTTTTGTCCATAGATCCTGCTGATCGTGGAACCGCAGCATCTGCTTTGAAGAGTGAGGTATGAAATTCATGATGAATTTTTAAGACTACTAGAGTACATTTTATAATATCAATCAGTACATATAATGAAGAGTGGATGTTCATGTTGGTAAAAAGAGTTGGTTTAAATTATATTTCAAACTTAGGTTGTGTATTCTCCAAAATATGACAACCTTGGAATTTTTTATGTCATTTTTGTGCATATTTGCCTTTTGCTTTAATCAAATTGATGCTCCTTTGTTGTCTTTTTATTGTTGCTATTATTGCAAGTCCTAACCTGTATTGCCTCCAAGAATGTAATATAGTAGAAAATTCTTATTGTTACTATTATTGCAAGTCCTCACCTATATATCCTGATATGTTTATCGCATATGCGTGTGTATTTATTCATTATCTCTTACTCGATTGCATTGTTACTTTGATTTCTATTTTATTTTGGATGTAAATTATTGTTGCTGATACTTCAATATGCATTTGTCATGACTGTCTCCTTTTGGTTTACTTGCTATTTAGTTCTTTACAACAAAGCCTCTACCTTGTGATCCTTCAAGTTTGCCAAAGTATCCTCCTAGCAAAGAATTTGATGCCAAACTACGGGACGAACAAGCAAGAAGGTGTGTTTTTCATTTTAGTGTGGATGTTTGTCGTGTAAGTTTGGTTTTTGCCTTGTGTGTAGCAATATTCAGCTCTGAAGGGGGCCTCTGCATATGTGTTTTTTCACCTTTCAAAGATCTTTAATCTTATTAAATTCTGCAATTACTCTTGTTGCACCTATGTTAATATTTTTTTTTATTCTTTTCATAATGTAATGGTTTCATGTTTTTTTGATTAACTTTTACCAACTGGAAAAAGAGGAACATTATTGTCTGGATTTAATCATTGTAAATTTAGAATAAATCTTCCACTTATAAGTTATAACCTGCCACTACACCAAAAAGTTCAAAGAACAAGAGTTGTTCCCAATACTTATGAGAAGCCATGTCCATATTCTTCTTAGAAACTGTTAAATATACATTGTCAATCATGGCATATAGAATGGCTAGCCTAATACAGTATTGAGCAGAGGATGATGTTCCATATGACTCATGATACAGGTGTGTAGTCATTCAATAAATCAACATGAAATTTATCTGTTTTTCTGATTAGACTGATGATTGATTGGTTTCTTGTTAATCATGCTTTTTAATCCTACTGGAGTATTCTTATATGGTGTTGTACTCTTTGACTACTAGCTCATAAAGTTAACTGTTAGAGTTTGTTTTTGGTTTTCTGATGTTAGCAGACTAGGGACAACAGGAAGCAAGGGCCAGAGACATGACCTTGAAAGAAGAGGGGCAAGAGAATCTCGAGCTGTTCCTGCACCTGATGCCAATGCTGAACTGCCACTGTCAATGCAGGTACTGACCTTCTGTATTTGCTGTTTCCTGTTTGCTGTTCCTACTGATCTTGTCAATGCATGAATATGCTTTTGGATTAACTCTTGTTTATATTCCAACAATAAATATCTTCATGCTGTCTTAGGAGTTAGACTTCAGAGCTAAAATAAAATGAAAAAGGTTGGTTGAAGGTTGAATTATTGAATCTTATTTCAGTTTCCCTTTTGAAATGTCATATTTGCATCTTGTGTGGTTAGTCTTTTACTCTTTTATTTTGTTATAACATTTTTCTTTTTGTCAAAACCTTAAATTAAATAACCTTTTGTTACAGAAGAGACAAAGTCAGGCACAATCAAAAAGCAGAAGTGAGAAGTTTAATCCTCATCCTGAAGAAGCTTCTGGATTTCCCATCGATCCCCCCAGACAGTCAAAAGCTGTAGAAGTAGGTATAGAACCTCAGGTACCACAACATAAAAGAGCCTCCCATTCGGGTCCGCTGGCTCACCGAACTGCATGGGCTAAAGCTGGGAAGAACCAGGATGATGCTCCAAAGATTTCAGTTGGGGGTGATCTATCAACAATCTCAGGCTTAGTTGCAGCAAGGAGTATGTTGTCAGATGATCACAGAGAAAGATCTGGATCGTCACAAATGGAGGCATCAAAATTAATGAACAGGTTCCCAGGATCATTCAAGGACATCTCTGAGTCGTTGATAAAACAGGATCAAAGGCATCATGTATCGGGCCAAGTAGGCACTTCCCAAAAGGAAGAAGGGAGAAGCAGCAACAAAGACCTAGTTCTTGTGAGTAATTTGATGATTTCTACCCTTATCTGTTCTGTCATTGTGTATGTTTAGGTGAACTTAATTTTGGATGAGTTTGATTTTGCAAAATTGATTTTGGTTAAAATTGAATTTGAAGTGAAGTGATTTATGTTTGAGAACTTTTATCTCAAATGTTAGTTTATAGTAAAATTTAGTACAAAATTTTCAACCAAAAAGGCTAGATTAGTCAAATCTGCTTTTAGGGACATAATGACGTTTGATTAAACAAACCAAATATGCTTTTAGTAAACTAAATCACATATATATGGTATAGTTCTGAGTGATATTCAAACATATGCTTAGTCTGATTAATTCTATTTGTTCCACGTAGCTGATCTCACCTAGTAGAATAAGACTTATGTTATTGTTGTTGAACTGTATAATTTCTTTTTGTATGTTATTTTATATATATATGTCTAGGTTGATCTCATGGCATTCACTACTGGCATATCATTATCGTTCTACAAAGAGGATCTGAAAGTACAATTAGTTTAATTGGGTCTTGTATATTTCTTGTGCTCATTTTTTCTTCCCCCACACAATGGTGCAGGTTGATTATGGATCAAAGGGTCATAAAATTCATTACTCTGGTCCATTAACATCAAGCAACATGGATCAGGTGTTGAAAGACCATGACCGCCAAATTCAAGAGGCGGTTAGACGGGCACGTTTGGATAAGGCAAAAATGAGAAGGCTCCAAGCTGAAGGGAACCAGGTAACCAATTCATTATGTGTTTCCGGCCGTTGATTTATAGAGTTGTTGAGATGCAGCAAGGCATCATAAAGAATCTTATTCTTTTTTAATGGGGGGCCTGTATAGGGACAAAGTATCCTTTGCAAAATGCCCCAGTGGCCGTGTTAGGTAACTCTATAGCTTAGAAAAACTCTCCCTTAAAATTTATCACATATTTTCCTTCTACTTACAGCTGTAATTTCTGGCATAAGCCCATTCTTGTAAAGCTTATCAGCCTTAAGCTGTTAGAAATCTGGGGAACAATTGTGTCATGAGAGTTAATATTCACTCGGAAGAAGCCTAAGTATATGCTTTGTACTGTGTCTTCTCTCATCCTATCTGATGCATCATTGGCTTCATTGCTTCAGTACTGAGCTTCCATATTGTGTGGTTGTGTATCTTAACGTGTGTTTCTGATCCATTCTGTCCACTAATTTGGTTTAGTTCAAAGTTAATTTTGATAGATTCAAGTTTTAGAAATTATATTCAACATGGTTGAACCTTTCTGTTCATAATTCTTGTTTAGTTCGAAGTCAATTTTGATAGGTTTAAGTTTTAGAAGTTATTTTCAACATGGCTGTGTTTCGGACCTATTTTTTTTCCACTAATCTGCTTTAGTTCGAAGTTAATTTGATAGGCTCAAGTTTCAGAAATTAGATCAAATGTATGTTGAAGAGTTGAGTTATATTGTGTCTTAATTTAATTTGGTGTTCTGTGTATTTTTCTTCCTTGGAACGTATATTTTTTTAACAAGTATATATTATTAATGAAATTGGCATAATAGATAATATTTTATATATCATGATATATTTATATTGATGTTATTTATCTTGAAATATATATTTTACAATATAATTCTACTTAATATTAAGATTAATATATTATTTCAATAAATTAGGTTGATTCAATCTTGTTCATATATTATTGGATCTTAATTGAGTCAGGTTAAAAATAAATATAAATTTATCATAATCTGTTCCATAAATATTGTTTATTATCTGTTTGTTCTGCTTTTTGTGTACACTATACTAGTCTTTACATTCTTTAACTGCATGACTATTATGGGTTGGGTTGCGTGGGTTTGGGGCAAAAAAAATTTCT
Organism: Glycine tomentella; assembly: GCA_007407185.1. Lineage (NCBI taxonomy): Eukaryota > Viridiplantae > Streptophyta > Magnoliopsida > Fabales > Fabaceae > Glycine > Glycine tomentella. Next base: position 110,677 of record PYAF01001152.1, on the reverse strand, counting down.
TAGAATTTTGCTGTTTATTTTTCAAAAATATTTTTCTTGGAAATTAGTTACCAGAACTTTGTTTTGAGAATAAGTAAATGCGTCAAAATTTATTTACTGGAATTTACGGAAATTAATTTTCGGAATTATGAAAATTTTTACACATGTGAAACTAAATTTCAGAAATATTAATATTTTTACCCTTTATAAAACTACGTCATGTCACCTGCAAGCCAGAATAAAATAAAAATGTCAACTGCAAGTAAAGGAAATAAAAAAAAAAAGAATATAACTTTGGAAAACCTTACAAATGGCAAAGGTAAAAGCTTTCCCACTTCCGGTATAAGGTATTGCCTATTATGTACGCACACAATGTGCATTGTGCAATGCTCCCCAAGATCTTTTATTTTATTTCATTTTATTCATGGGGGAATCGTAGTCATGTGAGTGTTTGTGTCAAAGGGATTACAATATACCTCACTTTCAATCAACTAAATTAAATTTCATTGACTTAGAACTCCCTGAGATTCTAGTATCGGCCCAGTTGAAAATTTAATATTTTTTGACATTTAGTTTTCAAAATTTAATATAAAAACCAAAAAATGTGTTTTTGATTCTTATATTTTCAAAGCATGGTAAACAAAATCTTATATTTTATATTTTTATAAAAAAAACTGTATTGAATCTCTTTTTTTCTAAGAATTTGTCATATTTTTAGAGTTAAGGACTAGGTTTACATGTTTTGTTTTTAAGTTTGATAACTAAATTTATCAATATGAAAATATAGAGACTTTGGTTGTTTGATCAAAAGTAGAAAAACTTAACATTCTTTCCTAAACTTTTTATACTTTTGAAAATTAGTTTCCGTGATGTACATATACGCATTTTCAATTATTCTAGAAATTAATTTTCGAGAATGGTATTTTTGGATGAAAATAAAACGTAAAAGGGGTGTGAAAAGAAAAAAAGAAGTGTAAAGAAAATTGCGCCCACTTAAACTACTTGAATTTGATTAGGATGGATTGGGTCAGGTAATCATGGTTGGTTTGGGTTTGGAAAAGTTTAGATCTGGCGAAGGTTTATTCTCATGTAATGTCATGGAAGACCATGATCATGAATTATACTTTATAATGAAATTATGCATAACTTGATAATTTATAATGAAATTCCGGAATACGAGTGTGTGGGCTGTTTTAATTGATCCTATTGAAAGTACAGAACATAAAATGGATCTATCTATATAACTTGTGAATAACCGAAAAAAAAATGTACAACTTGTCAATGCTTACTTAATATTTTACCGTGTTGATTATGTGAGCTAAATTCCTCGACAATCATTATCGGGTTATTTCATAAAAAAATTGTTGGCTGGGTTATGTCATGATTGAGTCAACATATTTTTATTGGGTTTTTTAACACAAGTCTTTAGAATTAAATAAAAACAGACTTTTTTTAATAGGAAAGAAAATGTTTATTACAAGAAAAATACAAAAAAAGTGTAATCAATAAAAACTTCAATGAATTTTAAGGACTGAAACTCACATAGTTTTTTTTCACAAATAAATTTAGCCAAAATGATGTGATTATTTTAGTTTTTTTTTTTTTAAATTCATACTAAATTATTTTCTAAAAAGGGATTTATAGTGAGGATAAAGGTTGATTGAGTCAAAAAATAAATTTAATAATTTTCTTTCCTGATTTAAATGCGTGACGCAATAAAATTTGTGATTTTCAATCAATTACATAGAAAATATTTAAGAGTATTATAAAGATTATCGCTAACATTCCTCGTAGTGGAACAAAAAATTAAGAAATTTTGTCTGCTTCTTAAATATATAACATTAAAAACACTTTCTTTTTTTTATTTTTAAGTTTAAATAAATTGGTCAATTATTATCTTATGAGTTTAATTTTAATGTACTGTGTAAAAAAATATAAATTATAATTATAAAAATTATGTTAAATATATATTTTAAAGATAATTATCATACAAACTAATAAATTGCAGCAAAAGTTATAAACTAATAAATTAAACATATATGACCATCTTTCATCATAGTACACGCGGAAAACCTTTTATGGTGTGAATATATTTAAATTATTATCTTATATCATACAAAATCTTAATCAACAAGTGATTAATATGAGTAAAGATTGAATTCGATCTTTTAAGCATTATAAATGTTTTGAGCTTTATAAATAAAAAATGTGATTAGAAAGCAAATTACACTAGATGATTAATCAAACTTTTCAAATTAAAAATTAGTCATTAATTGACAACTGATAACTACTTATTGTAACGACCTAATTTCTAAGTTGATTTTATTACTAGTATTTTTACTTAGAATAAATTTTTTTCAAGAAACGTGTATTAGTAAAAATTCTAAGTCATTAAAATTTACAAAATATATAAAGACTAATTCATTAGTCAATGTCTCTGTTACAAAAGTTTATACAAGTACAAAACTCTTTTCAAAATCCAGCTTAGTACATAGCTCCTTCAATATATCAACACTACTCCAGAATCTTAAGGAACCTGACCATGACTGCCATATATTTTCATCATATCATATGTACCATAAGTATGGTTACACCACCATACCTTAATCAAGTAAGATTATTACCAACTTATGCATAACCAGAGAATAGCCTTAACTACAGAAAAATTATGTTAGTAATCTAACTAATAATCCTCAATATAAATAATATCTAATTCCTTTAAACATTCACAAGAAAAGATTCAAATTTAGTATACATCTTAATTCTCCTTTCACCTACCACCTCACTAATTAATCCTCAAGATTGAATCATTCAAGTATTTAAACCGTTTAACTACATACCATTCATCCTCTACTTCTAAAATTTAAATCAAAATATTTCCATAAAAATATCAACAGACAGCACAAAATATCATCAAAATCACCTTCAAAAGATCATCAAATAGGCTTCCATACATCACTAATATTGATGGGTATAAATCATCACCTATCTTATGGCTTAAATAAACATATTCTCATCAAAGAATAACCTTCAAATGACATGAAAGTCAAGCCTAAATGATAACCATAATTCAGCCTACTAAAGCATGTAAATTAATCAAAGCCATTGATTAACTAGAGATTTAGGCTTAGCCTACCTCAAGTGAGTTTGAATCTTGAAAATAGAATGGATAAATGGCTTTCTTCCTTCCTTCCTTGGGAAATCCTCTTAGAGATGAAGCCTTGATATCCTTCTTCTAAGCTTGTCAAAACTCTTCCTAAGGTTGCTAGGTTTCTCATGAAATTTTGTCAAGATGGTGGAGTTTTTTTTTTTTCTTACTTGATTCTAACTCTAAAGGTGAAAGATGAAATGAAAGTAGTATGAAGAGAGGATGTTCATGTGAAGGTGTAGAGAGGAAAGCTTGGAGAATGTCTTGCACTTAGGTCCTCCTGCCCCCTTTATATAGTGGTTTAGGATTCACTTTATGGAAAAATATCTCCTACACCATAATGACTTACCTTTCCACTTGTCCACCCCTTTACAAGTGTCTCTACACTTGTCCAAATCATAAAGGCTCTTAATTCTCCACCATCCAAGTGTCCAAGCTCTTGAAGTTTCTCAATTTCTCTTGCATTTTCGTGGAGTAGCTTGCCAAGGAAGGTTTTTATGTTTTTTCTTTCATTCTTGAGTTTATCCCAAACCTGTTAATTCTGGATTTGTTAACCGTTGGATCTCTTTAAAATTTTAAAGGTACACTACTATCCCACACATGTAACTTTTGACCGTTGGGATTGTTGAAATAATGTCTAGAGCTGTCCACGTGTTCTACCAAAGGAGATAAGAGAAGATTTTTCGTCTCATCTTGTATACATATTCCAAGTGTCCATCACTTGTCTTCTTCATGAAGCTTGCCTTTACAAGTGACTTATTCATGAATCTTCTCCCCTTTTCTACAACATTCCACACGTGAACTTCAAGCTTAAGGGGTAGGATGACAAGTTTTCCTTCCTTTTATGCCATTACATATCATTATTGATGCTAAAGTAAAATCTAATTCCACTTATGATTTTTCACATGGTAACTCCTTGTAAGAAGTTAAATTTAATTTGAATTCTTTCACCTAAAGATAATATGAAATAATAGAACTCTAGAGATCTCCAAAAATTATCAAGCATAAGATTGTTCTTATCTTAATTCCAATTGGTCTATTTTTCTTCTGACCATCAAAATTACTAAACCATTTTATTGGGTAAATTTGAACATTCTACAATTGAGAGAAAATTCTACAGATTCTATTTCTCATTTTTCCATATTTTTCTGATGCCCGAATCCTTCTGAATACAATTTCAAAGTTGTCACCTTATAAAATTCATAGAAATTCTATTCTAAGGTTTCTTGTCACAAAATCTCTTAATAATATGCTATCTAAGAGTGCTTTGTACTTCCATCAAGTTTCCACAAACTCTGAAAGGTTATCTGGTCATTTTTGGCCTAAAGGGCATTATGGTAATTTAATATTCTTGGGACGTGATGGTAATTATCCAAAATGTTCTAGGGTATTTGTGTAATTTCTACCACAAAATATCTAGCCAAAATATCTAGGGGCATTCTTGTCATTTCTAAAATATCCAAGGGCATTTGTGTAATTTCTTCCTTAAAATATCTAACTAAAATATCTAGGGGCATTTTCGTAATTTTAATATTAAGGGCATTTCTGTCATTTCTAATTTAAGGGAAAAGTGATATGGTCATTTATCTAGTTATCATCACACTTCCACAATTAAATTTTAAATATGAATTCAAAATAAAATTTGAGGATGTTACACTTATCACCAACATGTTAAAAAAATATACAACCTTAAATAGCACTGCACCAAATAATGAATAATATTAAATTTTTTCAAGGCTTGTGCAATTAAGTACAATTGCAAATTCATGATAAAAAAGTACAATTTCTAATTTACTACCGTGCTTTTATCTTACTATTCATAGTTATACCAAATGGACAAATGGGTGGCCAAAGTACTAACAGTGGAAATTTTTTATTTTAAATTTATCATTTAAGAGTAAATTTTTAATTAATATTTATTTGGGATAGGTGTTTACATATATTATGACTTATGTAACACCCTGAAAATTCAAAAATTATGGTCAAAATATTATATGAATTATTATTGCATAGCTATTAATGTGAGTATTAGATTATGAAAAATTTGGCTGGTCTATATTTGAGTTAATTGGGTGAAATATCAATTAGAGACGTTAAGGAAATGTTTGAAGAGAAATGACCATGTTACCCTTTCCTTAAATCAAAAATTACAGAAATGCCCTTAAGGTAAAAATGACAATAATGTCCCTAGATATTTTTGAAAATTACAAAAATGCCCCTAGATATTTTAGTGAGTTATTTTAAGATGAAAATTATATAAATGCCCTTGGATATTATGGAAATGACAAGAATACCCATAAATATTTTTGGCTAGATATTTTATGGTAGAAATGACAATTATGCCCCTTGGATGAATGATGAATTTACCATAATGCCCTTCAGGCCAGAAATGACCAGATATCCTTAGAGATTTTGTGAGAACCTGATCAAATTATAGAATACTTTTGACTGGCAGAATATCAAAATAGTTTGTGACAAGAAATTCTAGAATAGAATTTCTATGAATTTTATAAAGTGACAATTTTGAAACATTAGTCAGAAGAATTCAAGCATTAAAAATAGTACAGACCAATCAGAATTAAAGTAAGAGGAGTCTTGTATGTAAGGTTTATGTAGCACTTTGTGTAGACTGCTTGTGAGCTATCTATACTGTAATTGAAGTCAGTTTCTGGAAATCTCTAAAGTTCTATTATTTAATATTATCCTTAGGTAGAAGATTTCGAATTGAACTTTGCTTCTTTGGTAGAAAAATTCAAGTTGAACTTTACTTTCTCTTAAGAAATGCCATGTGTGAAGTCATGTTGGAATTGAATTCTTCTTCCTCATAAAAGGTGACATGTGGATACAAGGAGAATCATATAATTTTCTTCTCTTTAAGAAAAATATCTTAAGCTTCATAAATTAAAATGATAAGATACAATCATGAAGGCTTAAGAAATATCTAGCCACTTGTAACTCACTACTAATATAGGAATGAGAAAGCTATCATATATGGGCACAAACTAAGAAGAAAAATTTTCTCTTGTTCTCTTGATGAATCACGTGAAGCATAGTGTAGAAGGAAGGAAAAAGTTCTTGAATAGCCACTTGGAAAGGCAAGCCATAGGATGAATACAAGTGGAAGGACACTTGTACGGCATGGATACAAGTAACATGAAAATGAAGCAAAGATCTCTCTCCATTTATCTAGTCTTCACGTGAACCATGTAGAAGATGGGAGAATCTTCATAAAAGTGGTCAAGTGGTAGGAGAAACTTCAAGAAATGCCGAGTAAGTGAACATTTGGAAAGGGAGGCTTATGATAAAGACAAGTGTAAAGACACTTGTAAGCAACATAATGAATCTTGAAGATTTTTCTTAATAAAGTAAAATAATCATAATGAACTTAGATAGAATCTAATAGGATAAGAAATAATTAAGTTAGGATAGAACTAAATGAAGGTAATTAAGTTAGGAAGGACAAAAATGTCCTTGAATATTAAATTATTTTCTAAACACTATATAAAGGGAGAGGGGCCTTAAGTGCAAGTCATTCTCAAGGCACTTCCTATACCTCATTCACGTGAATCTCTCCCTCTCACACCACCTTCATTTCATTTCATCCTTCCCTTATTAAAGCCTAAATCAAGTGAGAAGAAGACTCCACTTCTCCTTGAAGATCACGTGTAGAAGAGGCTAGCATCTTTAGGGAAAGTTTGTCAAGCCTTGGAGGAAGAGAAAGATAAAATTATCAAGAGGTTACAAGGTATGTATGGGGAAGCTTTATGCTAAATATAGTTTAAGTGTTGTTTGTGTTTGAATAAGTGTTTGAATGTCCATGTGTTGCTGAGTGTTTCTATAAACCTTTGTACATGAATAATATGCTAAGATTCTGTACATGAATATAAAGTTAAGTTCTATACTTTATGTTGAGTTTCTGAGTAAAGTATGTGAGATATCAATTAAAGACTGATATTGAAAATAAATATGAGATGATGAAAAGAGTTATACCTTAAAGTGAATCAGTCTTATATGTCTCATATGCATATGCCCGGCGGGGGTTAGTCCGCATTATTTGCCTCAAGAGGAGGTGTGTCAGATAGCTACAGGAACTGAGTTCGAGCGTTCAGATAAGAGAGGTCTGAGCTGGGGGGTACTTGGCAGTGGGGAAATCACGCCACCCATAATGATCACATGAAGTGTGAGTGAGAATCCTGTTGCAACACTGTGGGACCCTGACTGATCGTTTCAGTTCTGTGCCACAGGGATGAAGCTATCTTGACTATCAGTACCACATGATAAGAGTTTAAGAGAATCATGCATCATGATAAGAGTCTAAGAGAATCATGCATATTTGAGGATGTTGTTATAAAAATCTGCCTATTGAATATATATACTGTTGCTTAAATTATGTTTATCATAAACTTACCCTGTACTTTGTGTCTGTGGTTGAGACCTGCCATGACCTCGATTTTATTCGGGCGAGCAGATAAACAGCAAAGAGAAACTATTAGCTGCTTACAAGAAGAGGATTTTGTGTGAAGATGTGTTATTTAAAGATGATATGTTTGAAAATGTATTCTGTTGTGACAGAAGATTTTAGTTATCTGTATTATGTAATAAAATTAATACAAGTATGTATTTTATTGTACATCAGATTTATAAAAATCAATCAGTGAGGAAAAATCTTTTGTAATCTTATTATATGTTACTTCAGAATTATGAATATTACTCAGTAATGAAAAATTGTGGTTTAGTATTTTTAAGCAAATCGAAAAGAATTTTTCATTAAAAATCAACAATAACAAGATGGTAAATTGAGGCGTTACAACTTATGAATTAAAAATTATAATATTTATTACAATTTCATATATAATTTTTTTTGCATTCAAATAGTAAAATCAGTTATGACTTTATTTATTTTTAATTACCACTTTAAAATAGTAAAAGATTTTTTTATATTAAAATCATAAATCAATTTACGATTTCAATTTTTATTTTATTTTTCCAAAAATCGTAAATAAATTTTTATTTTAATTATTTAATAAATTAGTGGATGTTTTTTTAGTTTTATTTAATATTTTTTTATTGGTTTTATTTAATATGTTTTATATTTTTTTACTAATGTTAAGAATTTCTTTTAGCGAATTAAAAAAATAATGTAAAAGTCTTATAATTTATCAAATAATATTATTTTTTAAAATAATTAATTAAGTTTTATAATTATCATTAAAGAAATTAATAATTTCATGCAATAGTATTAATTAATTTTATTTTATAAATTATTTTAGTATTAACAATAGAAAGTAATTTAATAATAAAAGTAGTTGTTAAAATAAAAATAACATAATACATAATATAAAATGAACAATACAAACTAAACAAAAAAATAAAATTAAAAGGTAGAAACAATATTTTCTTAGTAAATATTTGTATGGACAATTAATATGATTATGTCCATCAGTTCTACAATGAACTTTTCTTAGGTCTATTTGAAATTGATTCATCCATCTTATTATGTATACTAGTGGTGATTGACCTTTTTGTTATGTCTCATCACTTCGAAGGTTTTTGTGATAACCCTAAGGCATGGCGCGGTTGACGCCAGACCCCGCGCGATCAGAAAGGGGATTCATCGCAGAGATTAAGCAGAACAGAAGGTACTGCGCCAACAAGCCTATGTACTACCGGGGGTACATAGCCAAATTCTGCATGCCACGCTGGTAGCGTGGGAGCCACGCTGATAGCGTGGGAAGTGCTCCAGAAAGCTATTTTTCACTGGAATGCCACGCTGGTAGCGTGGGACTTCACGCTGGTAGCGTGGGAGTCGCGCAGAGGCCTATATAAGGCCCAAACCTTCGAAAACCATGGCCATTTTCTTCCCTTCTTCTTCCTCCTTCGTCCAGACCTCCATTGGAGGTGTTTCCAAGCTTTTTAGGGCCATGTTTGTGAGCCTAAACACCTCCTGAGCCCTTTCTATCACCTAGAAGCCGTGTGAGAGCGAGAATCCTTCCTCCCTTTCACCAAAACCTCCAGTTTCTGAGGAACCTCCTGTGAGGTGGATGAAAGCTCGAGTCTGGCGAGGAACGGCGGTGGTTCAGCTGCACCAAGGCTAGGGAGAGTAGCCTAGAGGCTTTCCTCATCAGTTCTAAGGTAAGAAACTCGAGTTTCTCCGATTGATTTTGGATTTGGGGGTTTTGATGAATAGTGACCCATCTGTGATAGAGCTAGAATTAGCTCTGGGTCCAGTTGAGAGATGTGTTCAGGATAATGAGAGGAGGAAGGATTAGCTTTCAATTTGTGATTTGGTGACTGTTGGTTTTGGCTCTAGGTGGTGCATGTGTGACTTGGACTGAGTCACTTGGTTTGAGACATGCAAGAGCCTTGTTGATGGGCTTGAAGTGCCTGTTAGGCCATGAAGACGGTATCTTATGAGATAGACCGTCCAAGCCCTGTGGAAACCCTGAGGATTTGGGTTGTAGAGCCCTGAGCTCATGATGAATGGCTGGTGTATGAGTCTGTAATGACTCTGAAGCCAGGGTTGAGCTGAGCTAGACCACTGATGGTCTATGGACAGGCTTGTGATGAGTAAGCCTGATGAACCTTAGGAAGACAACCTGGGTTGAAAGGACTGAAGTTCCTTTCTTAGAGGCAGTTGAGGACTGTCTGATGAGCTAATGTTTGTTTATGTGCCTGAATGGTCTGTGACATATGTTTATGTGCCTTGATAGGGCTTGACACTGAGGGTGTCCGAAAAGCAGACCAATATTCAAGAGGCTGGAACTGAGAGGCACGGTTTGCCAGGTAAGCTCATCGCTCTGGGGATTAGTCCCTTTCTCTTGTTTACTGCCCAAGTGGGTAATTACTGCATGCCATGTTTGTGTTGCATTTGTTATAGGCATGCTATGAATTGAAAGGCCTGCATGGCCTATTTGGATAATTCTTTATGCTCTAAGCCCGAGAGGCTAGAAGAACGGTGCTTGGAGTGATACTCCGACCGTTCGAGTTATCGAAATGTATGATAAACCCTAGGTTAGACACCGAGAAAGGGGGAGAATGTGGATACACCTGATGTTG
>PYAF01001152.1:83895-98389 GCA_007407185.1 Glycine tomentella | reverse complement strand
TAATACACATTTTTAATTTGATTCTTATGAAATATTAATTTAATTTTTATATGTTTATTTATTTTCAATTCAGTTATATTGTTTGTTATTGTTATGATATTATTTGTTAGAATTTTAACTTATAAAATATAATAAATAAATTAATAGTGATTTCAAATATAAAATATAATTTTTCTGATTTCTATACTTCACAATTATTTCTTTCATTTAATTTTTATTAACATAAATAATTATTATCACTATAAAAAAATATCATTTATTATTACTATGTTAATCATTTATATATAGTATAACACTTAATTAAAAACTCAAAAGTACTTTTAGGATCAAAATGTTAGTCAGTGATTAGGTATAGGAACTAAATTTCAACAAAATTTTAAGTTCAGATACTAAATTAAAAAGTTAATTTTTTGGCACATGACAATTATCGATTGCTATGTCATCATTGAAAGTGTCACATTGGCACAATCATTTGAAGTAACAGAAATGGTAAAACTAATTTAGTGTAGTTTTATAAAGTTAGGGATAAAATTTTAATTTTTCATCTTTAAGGAAACTAACTATGAGTGCCTAACAAATTCAAAGATGAAAGTGGATATTTATCCTTTGTATTTTATATACACATTTCCTAACATTTTATCAATTTTTATAAATCTATCTTTTTTCTTTTTCACATCTATATTTTGATCGAGCAACCATAAAACATAACCATAACATTCATTATATAAACTAATAAAAAATTAAGATATGTTAAAATAATATTAAAAAATATTTTTATTTAATTTATTTTAATATATTATATTAATTTTTTAATTAATTATATAGACATGTAGTCAAAAATTGATTTTTATAGACATGTTAATTTTTTTTTACCAGGAATATTGGCACGAATTCTCACTGGAAGTTGTGACTAACCTTTTGTTGGGATTGTGAGCATACACGGAGTGGATGTATCCCTTTCAGCATGATTTATTTTATATCCAATAATCGACCAAGATTCAAAATATGGATCACTATTAAAAAATATAAATCGTACCACTTTTTTAACCTTTACTTAAATATATATGATGATTTAAGAAATGAGAATGACTCTTATTGATTTTTAATGCGAAGAAGCATCAATAAATAGTCCTGTAAGAAAAGCATCAATAAATAGATACTACCTCTATTTCGTTTTATTTATCGTTTAAGATTACAATATATACAAGTTAAAAAGTTATATATAATTAATTCCAATTCATGCTTCAATTATTTAAATTTTATTCATAAGTTATTTATTTTTCTTATTTATTATTTTCTCCTTACCTCCCTACATTGTTGTTCTATGTCTTTTTAAGTAAATAAAAATATAATATTTAAATATAACAATTAATGTTACTTTGAATTTACAAAAATGACAGAAGTACATTAATAAAAAAAATATTCAAAAACAACAATGGAAAATAAACAGAGGTAATAACGTGTAAAACTCATTTTATTCTTGCAGTATGTCAAATGTCACTTGCGGTAATAGCACTATGATTTATCCCTATTATTTATATTTTAATTATTATAGCGGTATTTTATTAGTTTTCTTTTCAAAATTTATAATAAAATTGATATAAATACAATTTAGAAAAGAAGAGTGATTTAACTTGATAAATATCAAGGGGTTTAACTCAATTAGTTGAACAAGTGTATAAATATTATAAATTCTTAATATTGTGTTTAATTCTCATGGATAAAAAAACTTGTTAAATTATAATTTCTCATCCAAAAACAATTAAAAATAAGAAAACAAACGGGTTAAGCCGTAGTGTATGAATGGGAAAACTAAATTTAATTTTAAGAAAAAGTTGACATTTACTACAATATTGACTTTTTTGTACGTACTGCACAATCGTTAGAAAATGCAAATAATGCATAGAGAAACATGCATGGTATCTAAAATGGCCACATAACCAACCAATGTGTGGAGATTGTGGAACCAAATTTTGTTCTTATCTTCTAAATAGTGCGGAGCAATGTTTTTTGATTTTACGTTTGCGCCAGATTTGAAGAGAAGGGATCAATGAGGATTTTTGGATAAAAAGTACGAAATGAAGAGTGAAAATGAATAAATTTCTCTTTAGAAGAAAATGAGAGAATCATATAATGAGAAAGATTTTTAAATTTTCTGACATGCAACCTTATATTTAATGGTGGTTGATTAAGATAAGTTGATGGGATTTTTATCTCTCTATCGTACGTGTTAGCATAAAGAAGATTAGAACTTAGAAGACTTTTAACATTATTTTTCCCATTACAGATTGATTCTACTATTAATATGGAAATTCATTTTTTATATTATTAATTATGTTGAGAATCGATGTAAAATTATCTTACATCACTTGTTTTTAAATTGTCATTTCCTACACAAGTTAACTACAATGAATATAGAAAGTTTATTAATTTTATACATTGTTTGTTATAATAATCAATGTTCAAAGTGATTTTCTGTATCAATTATCAAAACAATTATTGTAGAAAGTCTATTTTATACTAAGAGATAACAATAGAGCTACATTGCAATATTCCTTACCATATACAACATTTCAGTTTAAAAATTACACAAATATAGTAATATAAACGGATTAAAATAAAACAGAAAATTTTCATTTCATTATACGTGTGTGTGTGATACATTTTGTATATTAAAATACAAGTGAATTTTCCTATTACAATGACTAATGAAAAACATCTCAACAATTTCCCTATTACAAAGTGACCATGACCTTCTCCTTTCTAGTTACATAGATTAATTACAAGAATTTTGATTGTTAGGGGACGTTTGTTTCACAAATAATTTTTTTAGTCTCAAGGAATATTTATCTTCTTCTGGAAATATAGCATGAAAATATTATTTTAAGGTATTATTAAAAATGTGTTTGATTAATTATTAGAATTGGATGGTATTATTTTTTTTATATTTTTTGGAATGATTAAAACATGTATTTGGTTGAATTATTTTTTTTGAAATATATATTATAGTTATTAAAATATCCTTATTACAAGAACTCCAATTACAATTCTTGTCCCCTATATGTTTGACAATTACAATAATTGAAAGATGAACAATAATTGCTTATTAATTATGGAGCATTGGAGGGAAAGAAAAAAATATCATAAAATATTAATGTATGAATGACATTGACAGTAAATCAAATTACATACATATTAATTGGACAGAAACAAAATTTGCAGGTTTATAAAAATTTTAAGTACATATCCTGAAGAAACAATGAGATAGAATACTGAAGTAGTGGTTAGTAAGATGATATATATAAATTTTTACTCATGAAGGAATATTTTTGTCCCATGAAAATAAATAAACACTATTTGAATAAGCAAATATGATTTGTTTATAAAAATAAATAAAAATAACTTATTTTAAACAAATTTTTCCAATATTGATATAACGTTATATTATATCTTTTTCAAAAATAAAATATACCCATAATTAATTTTTTTATGACCTCAACAAACTTAATTTTATCCAGTTATATATTTTAAAAAATAAAAAAATAGTCCCTGAAAGAAACACACATTAAGTCCCACATTGTTTTTACTACAAATCCCCTATTTGAGAGATATTCACTAATCTTTGTTAAAGCTTCCACCTATGCTTTGAAAGGAAACTTTATCAAAGATGGATCTATGTTAATGATTAGGGGGTCTTAACCCTCCCTCCCTATTTTTTTTTTTATATTTATTTTGAAAAGTTCAACAAGTATGATATGATGGTATAATAGTCATTATATTTATTTGGGGCTATTAATATAAGGGTATTAAAACACAATTTAACTTTTTTTATAATGTCAAGATGATAACATTGTTTTATATTTTTAGATAAATAATTTATTTCTCCTTTTATAGTCTTATGATAAGTACGTTCTTTTTCCTTTTTAGGAAAATATTTGAATGTCATTTAATTCTTTTTAATAGTATTTTTCTTTTCGTTATTACTATTTTTAATCTATAAACGTTTGTATTTTTCCTTGTAAATATTTTATATAGAATTTAACGTGTATATATTTATTAAATAAATTTTATTTTCGGTAAAGAATGTTATTAGTTAATCTAAAATATGTGAAATCCAAAATTAGTCCTTTTAAATTTTTTGTCCTTTTCAATATGTCTAAAATTTTAACATGTTATTAGTCACCTAGGATGTTAACTCTATTAGTAAATCCAATATCTTCAACAAATATTTTAATATGTATCATCGTCATTTTTTTAAATTGTTGTAAAAATGTGTCTGACAAAATGTGTTTAGCCTTGTTTGTCTTGTAATAGGGGTGAAAACAAATCAATACTAAATTAGGTTTGGCTAAACCTAGTCTTGACTTGAATTAAAAATATAAAATTTGATCTGTCTTATTTAAAAGTTTAATTTGACTTACGAGTCTATTAAAAAATTTATTTAATAATAAATATTATATATGAAGGGAATCTAATAAATATATAGTAAAATTTTGAAAATTCATATACTACATTTTTAAATTTAATATAAAGAAAGACACATACTTTCTTTTAATATGTACATAAAAAAATAAATTTAAACTAATTAGAGCACTCTAATATGAGATTAAAATTCACTAATTATAACAACCCGAATAAGAATTATAATCGAAACAGTTTAAATATTCAACAAAATATTGTAAATAAAATAATCAACTAAGTTAAATACCCTAAGTTCCATTCGATAATCTAGTCTTAATGTCAAATACTAAAATAAGTTGTAATCATTTTATGAGATTTTCAAGGTGATTTCTTCAAGCTGTTGATTATCGACCTTCATAATTAGGAAAAATGTTATTAGAAAAATAAATATATTATTTTTAAGTTTTAATATATATATATATATATATATATAAATATTAAACAGACTAGTTTGATCGGTCTAACCGACTTTTTTTAAAGCTTGATACTGACCTTTTTATTTAAATAGACTTTTCAAAAAGCTTAAGCCTGACCTTTATAATAAACAGGTTAGACCAAAGGCTCTTGATAGACGATCTGACTCATTTTCATCCCTTCTTGTAAGTAAATTTCACTAATGAAGTTAACTTGTAGGACAAATAGTAACATGTTAAAATTTTAGAGGGACTGAAATGGTATAATTTTTTTTGGAAGGATCAATTTTAAATTTCACATATTTTAGAGGGATAAAAAATATACTTTATTTTTTTATTTTATATAATTTAAACCTTACCTTGCAAGTTTATGGCTCCACCCTTGAAGATGAGTGAAAAAATATGGAACGAAAGAGAGAAGGAAATAACTTGTAGGAAGGAGTTGACATTTTCCTATTAGATCAAATGAAAACAAAAAATATTTAGTACCCAATTTTTTCGCATGTGACCTATTTAACTAGAAAATATAAGGTTTATAGCCTCTTTGTTGTTGTCTACGAAACAACAAACAATTTCTTAAGTGAGCGAGTTAGCAATAATGTTTGTTTCCCATTTGAACACATTATTTTGAGTCTTCAAACACCCCATTTGAACCCTTCAAACATTACTCACACACATCAACTACAACTCTACAAGAGAAAGAGATAACTAGATTAGGGTGTGAAAACATTACAAAATGAAAGATAACAAGAGAGACATACAGAACTTACCTCAAAGAGGAGCAAATGATGAAGTGCATTTCACGATGCTAGGTTTTGAATGAAACATGAAGGTGATAATTATATAAATAATATACACATTATAAAAAATGAGAGATGTATAATGAAAAAACTTAGATTGCAGCATACTTATATAAAAGGAAGATTAATATTGTCGAAGGATATATACCTTAACATAATTTGATTATCCTTTTCTTAGTGTATCTTAGAATCAGAGAACAAAGTTTGAAAATTTACATGATTCCATGGAATCAAAAGTTTAAACAAATAGGTAAAAATGCTTGAAATTTTTTATTTATATATGTAACACTATTAATATTATTATATTAATATAAAGTTTAAAAATATATAAAATGTTAATTTTTTTAATAATATATTATTAGATATATATTAATTATTCATTAAACTTACATGATTTTATTTAACATAAAAAATTGTATTAAATTGGGTCAATAGTTTAGAAGTACACTTTTTTATAACTTTTTTTGTTTAAATATATATTTTATGCCTATAAAATACCTCCTTTTCAGATTACTACCCAAACTATCTATTTTTTTCTTCTTTTGTTACTTATATTTATTTTTTTGTTTTCATACCTATTACTTTATAGTTATTAAGTGATGATATGATAGATGAAGTATCACTTCGTGCCTTATTTGCTCCCTGCACCACAGTAAACAAAAATATTTATGACACCACCAGCCTCACCTATCGCCCACAGCCCCACCAACATCGCCGATAGTGCTGCACCTTCTGCTTCCGGCTGATCCTCCTCACCATCAACTTACGTGCAACGAAACCAGCGCAACAACCTCACCTTCATCTTTCTCTTGCGTACAAAAACCCTCTTCGCACAGGCCCACTCATGTAGGCTTCCATGCTGCTACTGTCCCTTGCACCATCAACTTCTCTCTTCGATTGCCCCCTCACTGTGCCATAAGCACCTCCAGTGTGTTCATGAATATTTTTGTCCATTGGAAGTGCAAGAAGCAAATAAGGAGGTGCAGAAAGTGAAATCCATTAACATTGTTACTGCTATCATATATATAAATAAATATAATTTGTAAAAAATAACATAATAATATAACAATCCGATTGTCATGTTATCACTGGATAGATATTAAAAAAATGTTATAGGTATCAAAAGGAAAAAAAAAGTTTAAAGAGTAATTTAAAAATAAGTATTTTACATTTATGAAAAACATATTTAATCTAAGTTTTTTTATATGAAAGGTTATATGTAGTAGGAGTAGCTACGTTCGAGGAATATCTACTACCCAACCAGATTCGGTGTAGCTGCTTTTTTCTAAAGTGCATTCTCAATTCTCAGTCATATCTATACACGTTTTAAGTCCGATTTATTGAAATAAAATACGAAGTATCTGATCTTTATCCAAAAATTCTGAATTACTAATTAGGTATATGTATAAAAAGTAACTACAATAAATTCAGATTCAATACCCATACATTTGATGGACATATATGAGTAATGAGTGGGTGTGAAATTTACGAAAGAGTAAATTAAGGTTCTAATTTCTTATAATTAATAATTTTCAGTAAGTTAATATTTTATAAAAAATAATTAAAAATGTATTCAATATCTTAAAAATATAAAAGCAACAATCAATATTTTTTTTTGTTTAACTAGGTGATTAATAAAAAATGTTTTACTATGATTAATTTTTTTAAGAATTAATTTCAATTATTAAACGCTATGAAGCACCTATAACGATACGGTATTTTTGATACGTTCTTGACACGGGACGTCGATACGTTACTTCAAAAATACTAATATTTTGATATGTCATAGTATTAAATAATATTTTTTTTATATAAAATGTATTTCATATTAATAAAATATAATAAAAGGAAAATCATAAGCACAAATAGTAGATTATCCATACAAAATCGATAAATACCTCAACTAGTGTGTGGATATGGAGTGCTACTAATAACATTTGCCTCCAACTCTGGCCCATCTAGGGAAAGGGCAGCACCATCTAAAGCTCCAACATCATTAAAGGTATCAACTGCATCTCCACTAATGTCCCAATACTGACTTTTTTCCTTTATTATATTTTGGACTCTATTGATAAGAGCCGGAGGTTGCTATGTATGTAAGCTAAGTCTTCAGCTCGTTTGGGATCCATTTTATTCCTATTCATGGAATGCACAAAAAAGTAAGTACTCCAATTGCGTTAAACACATGATGAAGAAGAGGGTTGTGCAGTGAGTTTCAAAGCTAGCTTTTTAAGTAAAGGTGCACTACAACCATGAACTCCCCACCAATCATTGGGATTCATTATATATCGATTTTCAATAGCCTCAAACTCTATAAAAACCTCCTTTCATTTGAACAAAGTTGACATACTCCAAATTTACTGTAGCCCTTTCATCCACACTAGAAAAATGTCTCCCGGAGAACTTTTTTATTTCTAAATTAATCTCCACATCATCATCTGGAGAAACTCGACTTGGATCTTCAGCAAGCCATTGATCACTGTAGTATCTACCAAAAACAAAAAAATTACAAGTTTCAAAATGGATTCAATTAATATAATTATTAAAATAAGTTACAATTATAAAAAGCTTAATTTGGATGCAAAGCATGTGCCAAACAATGAAAGGGAGTTGAACTTTTGGTCCAACGATCTATAAGAATATGATACACCACATAAAAAAAATGTTGATTCCTCACTATTCATCCGCCCTTCTTTTAAGTATATTACATTCTTTACCTTCTCAATCATTGCATCCCACATATCATAAACCAAATGAATACAAGGTTTATCAGTATCACAAAACCTGATTATATCATAAATAGGAGCAGTGAAAGCAAGGATGTAATCAATGTCTGCCCAGAACCCATCATCCAATATCTTCTCCTTCACTTGTCTTGCCCTTCCTTGATGATCATCTTTATAAATACTCCATTTTTCACAAATGACCATGTTTTGGAGGCCACCCTTTATCAACCTGAACCTTTTTAAACAAATCGGGTGTCAGCAATAGAAAGCAACTTCAATGGCACAAACTCATTAAACATGGACAGTCTCATAGAATGAGTCACGATGAAAGTCTTGATTGTTGAAACATGGCCAACAATTTTAGATATCCAACTACATTCTCCATAAGTAATCTCATTATTCTCCACATTTTTGGCTGCACGAATGTTCTTTAAAGCCAAATTCAACGTGTGAACAACACATGGTGTCCAACTGATAGTCGGATATTCTTGATCAATAAGTTGCCCTGTATAATGACCCTGAAGCCTGGCGCGGCTGGCGCGAGGTTCAGTGTGGTCAGCGCTAGGGTTCTTCAGCAGGAAACTAAGTCTGAGGTGTGGCACGATTAGCGCCATAATTTCTGGAGGGTGGCGCCGGTAGCGCCAAGGTGATGCGGGTAGCGCCACAAGTTCCCCAGAAAACCAGTTTTCTCTGGTTTCTGGCACGAGTAGCGCCGTATATGGCGCGAGTGGCGCCAAGGTTCTGGAAGCCAGTGCGAATAGTGCCATGGTTGGCGCGAGTGGTGCCGGAAGTGCCCTAGAAAATCCTTTTTCTCTGGATTCTAGCGTGATTAGCGCCATATGTGGCGCGGTTGGCGCCACAGGTTCAGGTAGGCTTGGCGCGGTTAGCGTCAAAGGTGGCGCGATCAGCGCGGGACCTCTAATGGAGCAGGTATAAAAGGCAAATCGCGTTTTTGGAAGATAAAACCTTGCTTCTTCTTCCTCTGAGCGACCTGCAGCCATTGTTGAAGCTCCAAGTTTCATTTCTTCACCATAGTTCATCAAAACAAGTCCTTAAATACCATTCTTGTTGGAAACCACTTGGTGAGCCTAAATCTTTCATTAATTCTCCTTGAAAACCCCCAAATCAAAGAATCCTTTTCTCAAGGGAAGTTCATAGAACTCGAGTTCGGCGAGGAACGGCGGCGATTCGTGGGTACCCAAGCTAGGGGGAGTCGTCCTTGGGCCTTCCTTGTCGTCATTGAGGTAAGAAACTCGAGATTCACCGTTTGATTTGTGAGTTGGGGTTTTGGGTGAATAGTGACCCACTTGTGATAGAGCTAGTATTAGCCTTGGGTCCTTTAGAAACATGTGTTTAGAATGTTGCGAGGATGAAGGATTAGCTCTCAAATGTTAGTTTGCTGAACTTTGATTCTTGGCTCTATGTAATGCATGTTTAGTAGTATGCTGAGTTGCTTGGCTATGTTGTGACGTGCAAGAGCCTTGATATATGGTTTGATGTGCCTGAGAGGCCATGTGAACGGTGCCTTGTGTGTGATATGGACCGTTCAAGCCCTATGTGAATTCTGAGGAATTGGGCTGTGGTGAGCTTTGAGCTCTTTATGTCGGCTTTTACCGATGTCTTGTGAAGACACTAGTGCTTTGGCTAGGCCAAGCTAGACCACTGAGGGTCTATATGTGGTAAATAATTGGTTGGACTCTGATAAAACTTAAGTTAGATGACTTAGTGGTTTTGGGAAGGACCGAGGTTCCTTTCATTGAGACGGTTGAGAACAGTGTTATATGCTTGTGCTTGTGTGATTGGTGGATGATTGATATATGTTTATGCCTTGTATAGGGCGTGACACCGCGGGTGTCAGTGGCGTAGGCTACAGAGCAAGGGAAGAACTGCAGAGCTCGGCTTTGCCAGGTAAGTTCTTGGTCCCTTGGGGATGTTTCCCACTTGCTGTGTTCCACCATACTCCGAGGGAGTGATGGTCGCATTCATGATGCATGAATTGATGGCTGTTGCATTACTCATAATGATATGTATGCTTGTATCTATGCTTGTACGTGTATGATACCTGTTGATAGATCTTCTAGCCAGTTAGATAGATATGGACCTCCCTAGGAGTAGAGCGCACCTCCTAGTTTGGTTTGCTCATGGTTGATGAGATCCCAGGGTGATGATGATCCCTTAAGACCAAGAGATAGGTGTGTTCCGTTGCGGTTGATTGCCTATTCTCGGAGGTACCATATACGTGCGTCCATGCGTAAGGGGTAGCTCCCGATGCGATAGCACGGGTGTGAATTCCGGTTTCACACTGAGGTTTGGTGTTGATTGGATCCACCTTACATTAGAGCTAGATGACTTGCTTGTATTATTATGAGGGCCGGGAGGCCAGTATGTTTGTGATGCCTGATGACCTGTGTCATGGAAAGTGAGTCAGGGTGGAGGAGATGCCTCCAAGGACCCTGAGCTTACTGAGATGTTTATCTCACCCCGTGTGGGGCTTATGTGGTTTCAGGTGACGCTTCTGGCAGAGAGGAGTGGTCTCAGGGCGGGAGGCCCCAGTAGAGACAGGATCTGCTCGACCGTGTGGCAGCAGGGAGAGCTTGGAGGCTCGGCTTTTGATGTTTTGTACCCCTGTAGAGGGAAGATGTGTGTGTGCACACATGTATTCTTTTGTTGTGAATATGTTATGTATGCCCTTGTGTGAGGAAGGATCTCTTAGATCAGAAAGCATTCGGATGCTTATTCTTTTGTATAGACACTTCGAGTGTCAGATGATGTACATTACCAGTTATGTTATGTTATGATGTTTCCTCCTGTTTATATCTATTGAGATATTTGTATACATCTGCCTATGGTTATGTTTTGTGATCTGGATCCGCAGGGGCTTGTGTTGTTTTGAGATGAGATGTTGATATTCCATACATAATGTAATCAAGAAATATGGTTTTCGATTATGCTTCCGTAAAGTTTTAATTAAGTGATTAAGCGCTAATCTGATATAAATAATAATGTTAATACACCAGGTGCACACGGGGTGTTATACCCTGCACCCTTACAATTAGCAGCGTTATTAGAAATTACTTGAACCACCTTCTCCATCCCAACTTCTTGAATTACTTCCTTTAGCAAATTAAAGATAAAATATTTATCCTTGATATCACCAGAACAATCAACACTTTTCAAAAATATGGCTACACCGTCACATACTGTCATGAAATTAATTATTGGTCTCTTTTGGGAACCACTCCACCCATCACTGACAATATTCACACCGTTTATTCTCCAAAGAGATCGGACAGGGATACACAACCTATCAACATTACCCTTCTCTTGTTGCAAAAGAGTAGTTCACAACAAGTTATAGCCAGGGGGTCGATAACCTGAAGTCACAATAGAAAATATTTAAAAATAAGGGAAATAAATGAGATAAAAAGAAACATAATATTTCATAACATTAAATACCTCCAATGTTATGACTTGTAGCATAAGTGAATGGTTTTTGAAAGTACAGGTTCCTTGGCAAATGAAATGACAATCCAGCAGAATAAAACATTCAAGCAATACTATGATTTAATTCTTCCCGCTCTCCCATATTGAAAGCCCTCTCAATAGGACTCATGCTTGTAGTTCCTTCATCACTTCTTTTTCTTTTAGCTGATGTACTAGTTGTAGCTGAAAAGCTAGTGGGTGGTATAGGAACATGTCTCGATGCATTATTCCTCACCCTTTCAGAATATTCCTCTTCCAATTTTCCCATTTCCATCAAAGATGCCTCCTTAACACTCTTACATATTCCAATCCCTTTATATTTAATCTTTAACAATGGTCTGCTCGAATTTTCAACTTCAGTTTCAACATTTCGTGCATTGGATTGTATTGAACTATTGCTTTGATTTATGTTTGACTCCATTCTATTAAGTTAACAAAACATAATCATATTTAAAAATAAAAATTAAAAACATAATATTTTCTTTTAAATAGAAAGAAAAAATATTTGCTTGTAAATCATAAAATTATTAAATACAAATTGCTTTTAAACAGAAAAATAATTCTTTTTCAATTTTCATATAAACTGAATTTAATCTCCTCATCAGAATATAAATATATTGCATTTTATTTTTTAATCGTATCATCAAAATATAAAAATATCATTCGCTAACAAGTTGCAAGAAGACAAAAAGAAAAATAATTCTTTTTCAATTTTCATATAAACTGAATTTAAATATTACAAAATAAAAAAATAAAAAAGCATAATCGTATAATGCAGAAGATCAACGAGACATTCATAATAAACATTGAATGGTAATAGAAAATGATGTGAAATAAAATGATATAAAAAATGAATTTACATAATACAAATTTATATAAAATAAAATGATATGAAATAAAAAAAGGGACATTCTTCTTCACTTACAGAGTTACAAGGAGGAAGATTGACAAATAAATGGTGGAGGACGAACAGAAGGACAACGGCGAACCAAGTGACGATAGAGGAGGAACAACGATCGACAGCAAAGGAGGAAGAAAGAACGATGACGAACGATGGTGGAGGAGGAGCAGCGACGGTCGACAACAAATCAACAACGAAGGAGGAACAAAAATGACAACACTGGAGGAAGAACAATGTTGCCTTGCGTTGTTGAAGAGGTTAGCATTGAGCACAACGACACGTTTCATATTTCAATATATTTTCAGACTTCGTTTTATTTAAGGTACTTATTTTAATTTATAAAAATGCCCTTTGATAATATTTGACTAAACTGATACGTAAAATGGAGTATTCCCAACGTATCCGTATTGATTTTTTTTTTTGGCATATCCATGCTTCATTGATTAAACGAAAGGGAAGTTTTAAAGGTATAATTCCTTTTTCTTACCTATGGATCTATTGCCTAAAATTCAAGACAATGATTGAGAAAGTTTTACTATATAATGATTTATTACGCTTGAAGGATTTTTATATCATGTTTCCTTACAATCTTTGAGTGATTCA
The DNA here is from genome assembly GCA_007407185.1 of Glycine tomentella. Lineage (NCBI taxonomy): Eukaryota > Viridiplantae > Streptophyta > Magnoliopsida > Fabales > Fabaceae > Glycine > Glycine tomentella. Next base: position 85,002 of record PYAF01001152.1, on the reverse strand, counting down.
AGTTCATTCTAAAAAAAAAGAGTATTGTGTGGGAGCTTTCGCCACATCAGTAGCATTAAAAGCCAACGTTGTGTCTGTCTTTATGTTGTGTTTATATTGGTGCTAACAAATTGAAATATCTTTATCTTGTGGGGCACATTAAATCTTGCAATATGCATCCGATTTTCAATTTCTGGTCACAATTTTTCCTCTCTAGAATTCGCTTATTAGACGTTTCACTTTATTTTTATGGTTTCTAGCTATGGTCGATGCAAAGCATTGTTGACCTTCTTTGAGAACACTTCAATAAATGAAAAATTTAAGATGAAAACGAAAACACATGGAAAACAACCAATAAAGAAGGGAAGAAAATAAAGAGAAATTAATGACAGCCACACTAATGAAAAGTCAAATTTTTTGGATGCATGTTTAGGTCGTACAACTAACCGACCCAATTTGTGTAGTGAACGAAAGGTTTAGGATAAGCAAAATAATAAATTGGTATAAGAACAGGCAGGTGCATTTATGCCTACATACATGAATTGACTGACTAAGATTTGTTACCTATTAAAGAGAAACAACAAACAGTTAAGTTTCAAACTTTGTGGTTCAAATAAAAACATGAAGGCCCGATACATTGCCTTACAAAATCTAAGGTGTACCATTGAGATACAACTTGTTTCAAACAGTGTTACAATCTTGTCCCTCGCACTCTTATCCTTCATTAAATACTATTAACTACAGTATTAAAGTACAGGCTTGGCAAAAATGCTGATACCCTCCATCTTGAATTGAACAAAACTACAGTAATTAATACTATATCAAAAAAATAAAATAATAATTATTTTGGGATAAATTTTTTCTTCTTATACGATAATTATTTTGGGATGGAGAAAATATAATACTTCAATTAGTTTTAAAATCCTTTTAAATCAAAATTATAATTTTATCTCAATAATCTATACTGTCATTTAGTGTTAACTTTTATTATGCGAGTTATTAAGACAAACTTTAATTTTGATTAAAAACAACATTCAAATATTTAAGACATTATATCTAAATTTCAGATATAAAAAATACATTATATCTAAATTTCATCCTTATGAAATAAGTATCAAGTTTTTTTTT
>PYAF01001152.1:73118-83795 GCA_007407185.1 Glycine tomentella | reverse complement strand
TTATTAAAACAACGCTTATTCAAATTAGAGATGATAGTATATATTCAAAATTAAATTAAATAGGATACAAAACCATAGGTCAAAACAATGCATGTATATTTAAAAAACACATATACACATACATTATTTATATAAGCAAAAAAAAGTACATTAATATATATATATATATATATATATATTATTATTCGTGTTTAATCTCTATCCATTATCAATGTAATTACAAAAATATTTAATAAAAGTTGACCAAATTATCATGTAATCTTATTAATTAATATGATTAATTAATGATAAAATAAAATAGATATTTATGTAAAATTATTTTGTACTGAAATTATATGTGAATTAAACTATATTTAAAAATGAGATAGAATAATAATATGTAATGGTCCTCTTGCATCTTAGTAATTAAACTATAGTTAAAATATATATATATATATATATATATATATATTCCACCTCTAATTGTTTGATATGAAGTTCTAAGAAGAAATTTAACTATCTCCATACTTATCTCAAATTGACTTTGTATGAGGATAAAAAATTCCTAGCTTAGAGATTCATTAATAACTTTAAAAATAATATCATCAGTATAAATTTGAATGATAATAAAATATTTGTCAACTTTTTTTCTAAAGAGAGTTATATCTATTTTGTCTCTATAAAGCCAGTTTCTAAAAGAAATAGCTTAATCTATCATTCCAAGCACAAAGTGTTTTTGTTAGACCATATATACAATGTCTTTTTAAGATTGAAAACATGATTTGTAAGAGTGAGATATCTACAATCAGGAGATTGTTTACTTTCTCTTCTACGAAACCATTTAGAAAATAACTCGTAACATCCATTTGAAAAGTTTAATGTTTTTATGAGTAGTAAAGACAAGGATATTCTTATAGCTTGTAATCTAGCAATAGGAGCAAAAGTTTTAGTGAAATCAATACATTCCTACTAATTATAGTCTTGAGCTATTAACCTTGCTTTTTTCCTTATCACTTTAATTTCCTTGTTCATTCAACTTGTTTTGAAATATCCATCAAGTTGCAATGATGCTTTTGTTTTTAGGTTGGGAACAAGAGTATTGTTTTTGTTGAACTAATGAAGTTCTTCTTCCACAACTATGATCTAGTCACAAACATCATTTTTGGTGAACTGGTGAAGTTTGTTTATGCTTCGTTTATGGTCTTGGGGTCAACTTTTTAGACTAATACATAAGAATCTTGATCTTTGAAAGATGATATGATTTTGATCCCTTATGTCTGTTTTCCTATGATCTAATCTTGAGGATGATTTGTAAAAAACTTCTAGTGTCTAGTATGAGTGTGTTGATTAGATGATCTTTCAGTATGAGGCATGACCACATCATATGGTTTGACCTCATATGTTCCTGATATTTTTAAAATCAACTTTAAGATTTGATAGTCTCATATCAAACATTAGTTCATCATTGAACTTGACAATAAGGGTGAATCTGAATCAATCCAAATAAGAAAATCCGAATTAGTTCAGATTATTTGTTCGAAATGAATTGAAAATTGAAAATTTAATGAGTTTGAATCCAATCTCAAATTTCACTTGTGAAAATCTAACTCGATTTGATCCACCTAATTACTTAGTATATTTTTTATTTTATTTTATTAATATATTTTTTAACCTTAATATTTGGGCCTTTTAGCCTAACTTTTTTTTTTCATTTTAATGCTAGTGATCTATTATTACTATAATTATACTATAGGAATTGGTTTAATTTTTAGCTTGAAATATATGAAAGATGTTTCATATTAGACTAGTGATTAAAAAATAGTTTTTGATTTAAATTTATTAAATTGCATACTATTAAAATCATTTTTTAATAAAAAATTGTTTTTTTAATTTAATAATAAATTTGATGATCCAATATGCTTATAATTAGATTGGTTCAAATAAGATTTCAGACTTAAGTCTTAAACTATGCAAAAATCAATCTGATCCAAAGGGATTACAATTGATCAAATCAGATAAAAAGATGGCACGAATACGATCTAAACCGACTTGTGCCTTCCCCTACTTGACATGGATAGATTCTTCAACAAAATGTTTTAGAGTTGAAAACTCTACAAGCCTTTGAAATATCATAATATCAAAGGAAAATTTGTTCACTTTTAAATCAAACATTGTAAGGTGATATTTGGTATTAAGTAAAAAACACTCACATTCAAAAGGATGATGCAAGAAATATTGAGTCATCTTCCTTTCCATAGTTCCTAAGGAGTCTTATCAAGCATAAGATTGATTAATATTTTGTTTTGAAACAGAGCTTTCTCTTGTACGGTTTCTCCGACACAAAAAAATGAGCTTTATCATAGACATGGCTAGTTTCCTCTCTACGATGTCCATGACATCAACCTCTACAAAATCCCTAGCGATTAAGATATGAAATCGCTCTTCCTCCAAATGACATCGAGTTGGGCTATTAAATCGGTTACCGTTGCCTTGCAAACAAACGGTGATAGTAGGGGTGCGGCTTGATCAAACAACAAACCAAGGATTATGTAATGGATGAACTTGATGGCGTTGTGTGCGGTGAGGGAATCCATGCGTTAAGGATTTGCGGAAACTATACAATTTGGGGTTTGTGGAAACTATACGATTTGGGGGCAAGCTTTTCTTGTTCATAGCCGAATTAGTTACAACATTTGTTCATTATGCAACATTGGAGTTAGAACTCATGGAAAGTGTTGTAATTTGTATGGTATTGTAAATCTTTAGCATAGACTGCTAAATTGCATAGGTAAAAGAAAATTATCCAGTAGACATTGTTTTCCCATTTTGATGATGGTGTTGAATGCATAAGGATGTGTGAACAAAATCTGAAAGGATGCACCATGGAAGGAGGAGGGAGCATATTGAAGAGAAAAAGTAGGAAGGAAAAGAGAGAAGATAATGAGGAAGATGAACAAAAAAATAACTTATATTTTATGATAGTTTTTAGTCGTCAATACTTTTATTCTATTCATGATAATTATTTTGTTTAAAAAATTAAATATGTAAAAAATATTCTTTAGTATTATTTGTCATTTTATATTTTAATAAAATATTATATTCTTTTTATAATATTTATTGTAGAAATAATTGTATTTTTTTCTTTCTAGATAAAATATTTGATTATCATTTTTAAGAGTTATAAATAACTTGTAATAATTAGATTTTATTAGCCTTTGCCAATGGGTCAAACTTTACAAATTTGCGAGCGCTATAAACATACATAGACGAAAATGACTATTTATCTAAAATATAATTTAATCTTCATCTTTCTACCATTTTTTAATCGTTGCAAACATAATATTGAATAAACACTTAAAAAATAGAAAAACAAACATAAGTTAGAATAAACATAATATTGATTAATAAACATAATCTGTTTATTACTTTAAAATTTCTAATATGACATTATCTTACCCAAAATATGAGACTCAAACAAAAATGCAAAGTCATTAAGTTAATCCTTACAAAAAGATCCAACTTAATTTTGTTACTACCTAATGTTGTTACAATAGAAATTTAAGAGGATTATATTTATTAATCAGTATTATGCTTATCATTATGTTTGTTCTAACTTATGCTTGCTTTCCTATTTTTTTAAGTGTTTTTTGTAATGTTATGCTTGCAACGATTAAAAAAGGGAGAAAAATGAAGATTAAATTATATGTTGTGTAAATAACCATTTTCGTCCCTGAATGTGTAGAATGTTGAAAAATTCATTCTTGACTGTGCTACATAGACTTTTCCATTAACGGTAACAAACATAAATTAATGGATTGATGAATTTGTTGCACTTTTTTCACTTTCGAAAACTAAAATTTGAATTTTCATCTTTTTTGAAGACAAATTTATCAACATTTTATACATTAAAAAAATAACTATTTATCCAACATTTATTTTACACCTTGTTGGTTGTTATTGGTCATCAATACAAATCATCTACTATCATTATTTCTTTACTATTTTTGGTGGCGTACACAATTACCAAATTTAATATTTAAACGCGGCCCTGATATTTTCCATGTTTGAACACTTATGCTTACTATTGTATTTGGTCACATACCACAAGATCTTAATAAAATATTCTCCAGCAGTACACCTTGGGATAATGCAAGTTAGGATACCACAATATTTTTTTGGGTTATTAAATTAATTACAAAGGGCATTAACTCCTGTTTTTAAAATTCTTTACACCATGTGCGCTAATTGTTTATAATCCTGAACCTTGTTGAGAGGTAAGGCCATGGTAAGGCCACGTAGTTTAAACGGACATAACCAATAACATGAAGAGCTCAGGCTCGTGGCTAGAGTGGATGAGAACTGGGAAAGCAAACCAAAAAAAAAAATGTTTGGATAATTATTTTAACAAAATATTATGAGAGGAAAAAATGAAAATAAGTTAAAATGAGTTAAACTTTTTTATAAGTTAAAATCAATTTACTCATTAATTAATTTATAAAATCCCTCCCATTTGACTTTTTAAAAGCTGATTTTAACAGACATATAAGATGATTTTAATTTATTAAAAATATTATTTTATTTTGTTTTCTATAAATATTTATTTAAAAATATCCAAATAAAATTATAGAATATTGAAAGAGACTCAATGTGAAAAAGGTCAGAGAATGCATGAAAAAAATATTTTCCTTTTTTTTTCTTTCATTTGTTAAGATACAATATTCTTTTCTTTTTACACGTTCTGTTATAGATCTTGATTCTTGAATAGATAAAATTCTTAACAATAAAAGATTTTCTTAGTAATTTTAACACAATTATCCGTTGAAAGATAGTTAAACAAGACATAATAGATTGAAATATAGATGGGCGGACGGTATGTCTTTGGACGAAGTGGAAAAAAGCTATAAGCTTGATGGAAGGTTAAACTCATTAGTAATTCGTTCCAATCATTTCCTTGTTTTAGTTTTTTTCCCCTTTTTCTTTCCATTCTTCCTTTCACTATTTTTTCTTTCCCTCTCTCTTTCTCTTTCTGTCTCATTTACGATTTATCATTGAATTCATCTACTACACTCTAATAAACTTTACAAAACTTGGAGTAAAGGTGTTGTTGACCTCGATGGATTTCAATTTCACACCACTAATTAAACTAAAACTATATTACACAGTGAGAAAATATAGTAATACGTTTTATTTATTTATTTTTACGCGGGGATGTTTTTCTTCTTCTGATTATTTATAGTTTCATACTTTAATTTTAGTTTTATATATATATATATATATATATAAAATATTGTTTTAAATGTGTTGCTTTTATATGAAGCCATGTGGGTAGGTTGAGTGCTATGCAAGTACAACTAGAAACTAGAGAGTTTGGTATAGCTTGGTCTAGTAGAAACAGAACATACTTGTATGGTGATAATACCTCTCTCCCTCTTTCTCTCTCCATATATCTCTGGTGAACATTTGGAACCAAATGAGAAAATTTTGATCCTTTTTTGAGGGCCAATGTTGTTTTCCATATTTGGGAGCTATCTGCGCCATAAATGTGAAAAATCTATATCTAAAATTAAAAAAATAAAATGTATTATATTTTTTTTTTGGTTGGGTTTTCCTAATATTTTCCAATGTTGCCCCTTACAAAAGTTTCTTTTTTGACTTCTGTTGAATTGTTTTTTCTTTACCAGGATGAATTGCATGCTGATAACGTTCATGAATTCACGTTGGTAACTTTGCAGAAAATTTTGTCAATGCGTGCTGTGGCAACAAACTGAGAAATTGGTCTTGATTCTTGAAGTTGGCCTATTGAGTATATCTTTGTGGCATTTTTGGGACCACTGAAATGAGATTTTTTGAGTTATAATTGTAGAGTAGGTGCACGAGTGTGATACATGTTGGATAATTACCGTACACTATATACCTTGGCATTCATGTAACTCTTAATGGATGAAAATGAATGGTTGTTCTTCTGGGTTTCCTCGGCAGAAGATTTTCATCTCTAGAGCCTTAAATTGTTTTGGAGGCTTTGATAGGAACTCACAAAGGCATCACAAGATTCTAGCTTCAAAAAACCAAAGAGACAGGGTTGTGTTTGCTGAAGGTGATGAGCATAAAAACCTTGGTGGTTTTTTTGATGTATGTGAGGATAAAGTAGGGGTTGAACTTGAGACCCTTTTGTTTGTGCTATAGAATGGGTGATATTAGCTTGAGGCTATGGTTGGATAAACCTGAACGATCAGTGAATGTCTTTGAATGCTTGCACATATTCAGGGAAATAGTAGAAATTGTTCATGTGGCTCATTCTCAGGGAATTGTTGTTCATAATGTGAGGCCCTCCTGCTTTGTCATGTCATCTTTCAACCATGTCTTGTTTATCGAGTCAGCGACTTGTTCAGATTCTGGCTCAGATACTTTAGAAGAAGCTGTTGAGATCAAAACTCCAACACCTACCTCTATCCATGATATGCATCAGCAGAGATGTTTAGGAAGTGAAGGTTCTATGCCTGTCATGATTTCAACAGCTTCTTTGACAGACTCCAGCTGCATGTTGTCAAATGTGGTGTTTGTGGCACCTGCATCATCAGTTGATGACACAGAAGAAAATAAAATGAAAAACAGGAGAAAGGATGAGGAAGTTGCAGGAAAGAAGCAATCATTTCCAACAAAACAGGTACTGCAGATGGAGGCAGGTTGGTATACTAGTCCTGAAGAGGTTGCTGGTGCTTCTTTGCCTTCCTGTGCTTCAGACGTTTACCGGTTGGGAGTTCTTCTTTTTGAGGTTCACAACAGAAATATACAAACCATGTCTATTTGTTAGATTTTAGTTGGGTGCTTTTGATCTGATTTTTCTTCTTCTTTCATGTTATTCCAATGGAATTAAAAAGTTTTTACAGATCCTTTGTTGCTATTTTCTATTTCAATTTATACTAACTTGAGTATTGTAATTGTGATCAGCTATTTTGTCCACTCATCTCAAGAGAAGAAAAGAGCAGAACCATGTCCAGCCTAAGACACAGAGTTCTTCCTCCACAGTTACTTTTAAAGTGGCCTAAAGAAGCTTCATTTTGCTTATGGTTATTACATCCTGAGCCTAATAGTCGTCCAACAATAGGGTTAATTCTCTTTATCACATGCCCTTTACATATCAAATATCCAAATTATTCGAACATGTTCCAATTACCTTCCACTTGTATGCATTGTTTTCTTTTTACTTTCTGTTATCCATTTGCTTAACTGTTGATTGAAAGGTTGAGATTCAGCTAATTTGGCTAATAATTTTGGATAAATTAAGATCCTCAAGATGGTTTTTCATATGGGCCAACACTGCATTTAGGTCTTGAGATTATTTATGGTTTAGGGTATGTGATCTGCATTTCTCCTTGATTGACTCAACATGGAGTTTGTATTTTAGATGTTCGATCATGGATAAATGTAGTGCAACCCAACACACAGGGAGAAAAGAATGTAGGGATTGAGTGGGAAACAAAATAGAAAAGAGAAACTGATTTTGCATAATTGAAGAAGACATGAAATCAATCAAATAGCATGTAGTACAACTAATCTCAATCAAATGGCAGTTTTCATCCTTAGTAATGCCAACTGAGTGATGTCTCAACAATGTTCATCTAAATTTCTGCGATTGATTCTATATCATCATCATCATTATTATTTTCTTGTGTTGTAGGGAGTTGTTGCAGAGTGAGTTTCTTAATGAACCAAGAGATGATATAGAAAAGTGTGAAGCAGCGGTAGAAATTGGAGAAAGGATAGATGACCAGGAATTGTTGCTAGAATTCCTTTCGTTAATTCAACAGAAAAAAGGGGAAGCTGCTGAGAAGTTACAACATACTATCTCATTTTTGTGTTCAGATATTGAAGAAGCGACTAAGCAGAAAATTGTATTTAAAGAGATAACTAGCACTGAACTAGGTAGTGATGATTGTTCAACATCAAGTTTCCCATCCATTACTGTTATTGAGAATAAGGATTCTGCTATTTTAGGGACCAGAAAACGGGTCAGAACTATTCCGTGTGTTGATGACACTGAAGGATGTGAATGTGATAATAACATGGGTGATGATCAGAAAAATGACACGAGTATTCTTTCAAAAACTCCACGGTTTTTGAATAATTTAAAGAAACTAGAGTCAGCATACTTTTTGACACGATGCAAGTCTGCCTATTCCTCAGGGAAACTTGTGGTTCAAGATTCACCTATTGGTACTACTAATGAAAGAGGGTCTGTTGTTGTGGCTGAAAGGGCTTGTGCCAATAAAGTAGCATCAAAAGAGAAGTTCAGGGAGGGCAAAAGTCCTTGGACAAATCCTTTCCTTGAGGGTTTGTGCAAGTACCTATCTTTCAGTAAGTTGAAGGTTAAGGCTGATCTTAAACAAGGGGATCTTTTGCAGTCTTCCAACCTGGTATGCTCACTCTGCTTTGATCGCGATGCAGAATTTTTTGCTACTGCAGGAGTAAATAAGAAGATTAAAGTTTTTGAATGTAACACAACCATAAATGAGGGTCGTGATATCCACTATCCAGTAGTGGAGATGGTTAGCAGGTCAACATTGAGTAGTACATGTTGGAATACTTACATCAAGAGTCAAATTGCTTCAAGTAACTTTGAAGGTGTTGTACAGGTAGGCCAACCCATGAGAAATTATTACATGATTTTGGACCATTGTGATCCCTATCAATTTTCACATGACACATAGTCGAGCTTTATTAATTCTTTCTCGTAAATTAAAAAATTCAGTTGCTGTCACGTAGAGATTAGCCAAGACCATAGTTATGTGATGGTTTTGACTTCGGAACTATGTAATAATTTTCTTGTCAACGCATAGTTTGTCTATGATTTCCATACCATTAATTGTACCTTTCCATTTATCTTGTTTCAGTTATGGGATGTGACAAGAAGTCAAGTGCAGTCTGAAATGAGGGAGCATGAACAAAGGGTATGGTCTATTGATTTCTCATCAGCAGACCCAACGTTGTTAGCAAGTGGGAGTGATGACGGTTCTGTCAAGCTATGGAATATCAATCAGGCAATCAGACCGAACATTCTCTTGCATGTTTTATGTGTTTACTTCTAGATGTATGATGGATTGTTTCCCTCACATGTGCTTTCCCTGCAGGGAGTTAGTGTTGGTACCATCAAAACAAAGGCAAATGTGTGTTGTGTTCAGTTTCCCCTTGATTTTGCTCATTTCCTTGCATTTGGTTCAGCAGATCATCAGATATATTACTATGATCTTCGCAACCTGAAAGTGCCTCTTTGTACAATGGTTGGACATGATAAGACAGTGAGCTACATCAAGTTTATAGACACCATGAGCCTAGTCTCTGCATCCACAGATAACACATTGAAGCTTTGGGATTTGTCCATGTGTGCTTCTCGAGTTATAGACTCACCAATTCAATCATTCACTGGTCATATGAATGTTAAGGTACATTTGTTGACAACAGTAATTTGTCTCTTCTTTGGAAAATGAAGAAGCTTTGAAAAAAATATATTTTAAGCAATGGTATGGCATTACTATGAATATAGATTATGGCACTTTGTTGGTATGTTGACCAAAACATTCTTTAGAATGACTACCAATGGAAGGGATGGCTGATTTTGGTGATTAGTGATTGGTGGTATTGGCCAAAGTCACTGTTCACCATTAAGTGCCAATAGGTACATAAGGTGCTTTGGTGACTTGTTGGTCATGAGTTCGAATTTGGAACCAGTCTTGTTGCATATGGCAAAGATAAGGCTGTGTATAATATCCCTTTCCCTTACCTTCGCATAATGAGAATGCTCCGGACAGTGGGGTACATAATTTTAGGTACATAGGTGCTAACTGTAATACCTTGAATTTTAAGCATGTAATTAAGCTTAGATTAAGCTCATGATTAAGGGTAATCTATATGCTTAAGGGTTTCAGAGAAAAGCTTGAGAAAGAGTTGAGAAAACTCATTTGAATATGTGGCGCTGATAGCGCCAGGTTCACGCGGTCAGCGCCATTCTTGCTGGAAGTTGGCGCTGATGGTGCCAGATTCGCGCTGGGAGCGCCAGAGGTTCTGGCAGTTGACGCCAGGAGCGTCCAGATGACGCTAGGAGCGCCATCAGTTTTGCACGCCGCGCGGATGGCGCCAGGAACCGCGCTGACAGCGCGGGAAGTGGCCTGGAAGTCCCAAAGTTGCTGGAATTTCACGTGGCCAGCGCGGGTGGTGGCGCGGATGGCGCCACATGCCTCTGAAGGTTGGCGCTGGTAGCGCCGGGTTGGCGCCAGGAGCGCCATAGTGTCTGGAGTCCCACGCGGACAGCGCGGGAGCGGCGCGGTCAGCGCGGGAAGTTCGGGCAGGCTTAAATACAAAGGTCATTTGGACGAAAATGGAGGAAAACAAAAGAGAGAAAAGCCATTGATGATCCTTTGAGCTTTTTAGATCCTTCATTGTCCGTTTAAACACCTCTGACCCAACTGAGAAAGTGATCAGAGCCCCGAGATAAGTGTTTTACTCCGATTGATTCGTGAGAATCGTCGATAAACCGTGAGATTAGATTTCTCTGAGAGAACCTTGAGAGCTCGGAGTTCAAAGGCGAAGGAGGCCTTGATTGAGCGAGCCATCTGAGGGAAAGTAGTCCCCTGGTGTTTCTGAACATCACAGAGGTAAGAAACTCGAGCTCTAACCGTTGGTTCTGTTTATTGAATTCTGAGG
>PYAF01001152.1:32280-68502 GCA_007407185.1 Glycine tomentella | reverse complement strand
GGGTTATTTGTACAGTTTTGTACTTAAACAGAGATTATGTATATTCACCATATGATATGTACAGTGTACATGATGAGGACGTTTGTTGATGTCACTCTTATATATGTGCTTCCAAACTGCTTATAACTCTGATTAATTGTTTAATTGCCTGTCTGTGATTATATGTGGTAATGACCCTCATGAGGAAGGGGGCGTTACACTAACCACCCATAAAATATAAGTGATAGTGGAATGTATCCAAATTCCTGTAGTTATTAGGTTCCATCTTAAAACTATTGATATTAACTAAAATTACTAAACAAGTATATAAACCACACCCTAGTAATCGAGGTAGATGGTGTAGGACTTTCCAACACCCCCGTTCAAAGATGCTTGCTTGACCAAATGATATGATAGAAACTGTGGATATGCTGGAAATCCCTACCACAAATCATTGTAGTAATGAAAATGTACTATAGGCTTTCATATCACCATATTAAAAATAGGCCAACTGACCTAACCCTTAAAAGTTGGCTCAAATGAGGAGGATATTCAAATTTTATAAGGAGTAATTTGATCACATTTCTAAACAATGTGGAACATCTTAACACACATCCTTCATGCTTAGAATCAAACATTTGGTGTGTGAATTTTGCAAGATTTTATCTTAAAGGCAATTGACATTAAGTGAAGTTGTCCAATAAGTATATAATAATATAAATTACATCTAATAATCGAGGAAGGCATGGACTTTCCAACTCCAGTGATTGGCAATGGTGGTTGAAGCCATCCACCAATGTGAGACATAGCTTGATTATTGATTCTACTTGGAAAGGATACCCTAACATGTTTCCTAATCTTATATGGTTCATTGTTGAAAAATTACAAATGAGAAAGATGAGTAACCATTTCCTTTAACTTATTCAAATTTGAATAACCTAGAATTGCTTTAAAATATTAATAAACTATATGATAGCACATATAGTGGAGAAAACGGCTAGAGATAGTGTAGAGACCACTTGTTTTAGATTCAACTCTAGTTATCTCTTTCAAGATTTGGTATGGTATAAGAAAAGAACCAATAGTAAAGGTGTTCCAACCTTAAGTCTACGAGAATCGTTAAGGTACTGCATCTGTGGTATTGTTTGCTTTTGTGCATGATTGAGTCATGGCTTTTTCCCTTAAAAGGTGCCTCGGTGCATTAAGAAAGAAGGGTGTTTATAAACTATCCTTGGTCTCACTCCTAAGCGATGTGGGACCTTTTGACATACTGTAACAAAGGTTATAGAACAATTTAGAGAATAGTTTGACTAATTAAAATGAATTGAATGGGCAATCATATACAAGTTTCGAAATATAAAGGCAATGATGGAGAGGTGAAACTTATCAATGTCAATAAGGAACACCTTAAAGCCATGGGATGTCAATGAGAATTGTATGATATCGTGTTTTGGGGGATAATGATTTCGAGAAACGGGAAGGATTACTAGTTAAACGATTGCAAACACCATAATCCAAAACCCAATAGGTGTAGAATGATATAGAATTACCATAGTAAACTACAATGGCTAAGGAAGAAGCTTGTTGGGATGCTTTAAGTTGAAGGTATCCTTTATTGTCCTATGCTCGTGGATATTTATTTGCATTGTTTTAAATTTTTTACCTCATAGAATCGTTCATCAAACTTGTTGTGCCCACATGCCTTGGCAAAATGGTGTTGTCGAGAGAAAAATTAACACTTGGTTGAAACAACTTATACCCTACTACTTCATTGCAATGTTCTTCTTCGATTATGGAGTAATGCTCTTCTTATAGTGTGTTAATCGACCAATCACATGCCTTCCTCCTTACTTTAGAACAAAGTCCTCATTCTTTATTGTTCCCTCACAAACAACTATACTTTGTTCCTTTCTAATCTTCAGTTGTACATATTTTGTCTGTGATATCACATAAGTGTATACAAATATTTTGCTAAATCTTTCATATATTTTGTCTGTATATCACATAACACATGTTATTCATTGATTTGGAAAAGACATACAATCTGGTGCTAAGAGAGGCATTTTGGAATTCCCTATATACAAGCAATGAAGGATATCTATGAGTAGGTAACAACTAGTGAGAATCCAAGGTGTGTGGAGGGAGAGGGGGGGATCTATAATTATAGGATAGCATCAAGAGTTAAGTCTAAGCACCTACCTTTGTACTTAGGTCTTGGATGGGATTATTTAGCATATACAAGTGTTATTTTTTTTTTTTTTTGAAAGGCAGCATATATTAGTGTTGGTGCCATGATGCATACATCTCAAAAACTATCGTTGGGAAGAGGCTTGCCCATGTTTTATATGAAACATTGTTTTGAATTGTGGTTGCAGTCGTGGTTACATTTAGGTGAGTCAGAAAATCTTTATATTGCGGGAAAATGCGGCTGATGCAGTCGCAATTACAATTGCGGTTGTGTTGTGAGGAGTCAAAATACATTGGTATTGTAGCCGCAATTGCGGTTGCGCAATGTTATTTAAAACCATGATAAGGAGTATTTTGTCCAAATTCCCAAGCAATGTGGGAGATCTTTATTCTTAACACACCCATCGTGCCTAAGACAATATCAAGAATGTCAAGTTTGCAGGATTAGACAATTTTCGATAGGCCTAACATTAAAACTAGATAAGCTTGACTCTACCATATTATTAGAAATGCACTAGGCCTAATTACTGAACCGAAAAAGCCAGGTCAAGGGGGAAGAGTACCCAAGTGTTATGTTATAAGCAGTATTCTGGCCAAATTCTTAGCCGATGTGAAACTTCTTAATAAAACATTATGGTGTAATTTGATCCCTGAATTGGACTTACTCAGTGAGAAAAAGCCTTGGTGGTTGTTTCAGTTCCTCAAATGGGATGATTTTTTGTTCTTATATGAAAAGTTTCTTTCTTCAGTAATGAAGTAAAAAAATCTCGTAACATGATTAATGACAATACACCTAAGAAGTTCCTTAGAACCTGTTTTGACAATTACAGAAAAAACTTGATGATTTAGCTTCCATCTTCATGAATCATACAGCTTCTTGAGGTTAGAGCTCTTAGATCATGATCTACTTTAATAATTTTGCATGTGATTTCCTTAGTTTTTCTCCAGCTCTGTTTATTGGGCTATTCTCAACTCTTCCTGTTGTGGATTCTATTGGTCTTTTTCCTTATATGACCAAACCATTTCGGATACATTCATTCTTGGTCTTTGATCTTATATTTTTTTTCCCAATATGTCCTACTCCAACTTTTTCTTGTATATTACATAAAAAAAACTTTATCTTGTATACATTCATTCCTGGTCTTTGATCTTATATTTTTATATTTGTTAATGGAGTAGCTCGATTTGTTGTGGTGTTTGAGATCCATTTATTCAAAATTAATTGTTGACCCTGCAAGTGGGTGACTATGTAGTGAAAGTACAAGCATTATATGCAAAATTTGGGCCATTTGTAATTAATTACTTCAAATTTTTATGTATGGTATTTAAATTTCTGCAGCAATATGATGATGCACCTTCCCTTTGTTGCAGAACTTCGTCGGGTTGTCTGTATCTGATGGTTACATTGCTACTGGTTCAGAGACAAACGAGGCAAGCTTCATTTTTCCTTCTCATCGATTTATTAATTATCATTGATATATAATTGTTACTGAGTTCCTTTTATTTGATTTTTCAAAATATTACACCAGAAGATATTGCTTTTGCTTACCTTTTTGATAGATTCTATTATAGATCAAGTTGTTGAAATATAGGAATTGTTTGCATGAGAAAAGACAATATATTTCACTAATTCCACTAGTTAGGACTATGAGTAATACTAATCTTATATGGTTTGAACCACTAACCTTATACTTCTATCTATACTGTGTGGTTTTAATCTAAAACAACCAAACCTCATGCATTTTTTCTTGAATTGCACTGTATTAATTAAGGTCTTATTCTATGTTAATTAGGTGTTCATATACCACAAGGCTTTTCCCATGCCAGCATTATCTTTCAAATTTTACAGTAGTGACCCTCTTTCTGGGAATGAAGATGATGATTCTGCACAGTTCATCACTTCTGTTTGTTGGCGCGGTCAGTCCTCCACCTTAGTTGCTGCAAATTCCACAGGAAATGTCAAAATTCTAGAGATGACTTAAGTTGGTCTTTAGTTGGGAATAATTTTCTACATTAGGTTACAGAATCATTGTTCATGGTTAGCTTTGTGTTGCCAGAAAAGGCTATAGAGAAGTGTATACAAATTTCATGATTACTACTTGTGACAAAATTTTACATTTGATCGCAGAGGAAGCAGTGTGAGAAAATAGTGAGATTGATCTATTCCAAAAATGTTCTGTAGATAAAATTCTATATTAGAAGAAAAGGAAAGTGAAAATATTAGATTATCATACGGTTATGCTCCATATTTATTGACTCTCAGAAGCTCTGATTTCTTGAATTGGCTCCTTGGTCAATCCGTTTGTTCTTAAGAATTTTTGTTATATCACTTTTATTAAAATAAATGTTAAACGTTAAATTGTATTTTGCTCCCTCTATTAATTAAGAAATTCAATTTAGTTCCTCCATTTATAAATGTTTGATTCGGTTCTTTATTTTAAAAAAAACTTTAATTTTGTCTTTTATGCTAAATTTATAGTGATATGTTCTTTTTATGTACATCAACAGAATCAGATATTTCCATTGACATAATGTCAATAATGTCAGTAATACGAAGGAAAAATGTGTTTTTAATTCTTGTATTTTCAAAAAATCTTGTTTTTAATTCCTCGTAGTTATATATCTTCCAATTTTTAGTTTCTATATTTTTATAAAATCTTATTTTTATTCTCTCGTATATCATCTAATTTAGTTTATATACTTTAAAAAAAAACTTATTTTAGTTCATTCTTACATGTTTAATCTTAAGCCATGTGGGTTAGGCTAAAAAAGCCCATATAATAAGGGGACAATAAGTCTATAAGAAACTAAGACATCTGTTCGCATAGACAAAATATAGGCAACACTAGTTTTGCAAATATTGTTGGCATGAAGGCCACAAAACTGATCAATAGAAGACTGGATGCATGCCTTACCAAACTAAGCTATAGCCATTGAAAATCTTAGTATTTCTATTACGGAGCCTAAGGTGCGAAAGTTAAAGAACTTAGCACCATGCGAAAGCTTACGCGAATGGAGCGAGAGTGATGTGTATAGTCAGATTTACAAGTGAGCACGGGGTTGAACTCACAGTACATTGTTGTCGTGACCATTAACATTAAATTATCACCATTCAATAACCAATTAGGCAACTATAAATATTTTATAAATTTTACATGGTACCTAATATGCTTAATTGCACTTAAAGATAATTATAATTATTTGATAAGTTTTAATTTGTTACATATTATGATTATATGTTTAACATTTATTTGAGCATGCAACATTAAGTTAAATATTTTAAATACATTACAATTAAGATGATAATTTTTTACTACCTGCAAAATATGTTATTTTGATTTTCGTATCCTAAATTTTCCAATTTTAATATCTCATCATATATTTTATAATTTTTATTATATCATATATCGTTAATTGATGATTTAACTGATAGATTATTTTGACTCAAAATTCATATCAGTTAAAAATTATTGACTTAGGATGTCTTTATCAAAAGGAAAAATTTGTCCAAAATCAAACAAAAATAAAGATTAAGAGGAGTGTATTCAATTAGGGTTTGAAAAGAATTTAAAAGTCTTTTTATTTGATAAAAGCTCGTGTAATTTAATCAAGAATTTGTTTTAATTTTGTTCTGCTCGGAGAGAACAAAAATGTCCAACAAGTGGTATTGGATGATTTTCTATAGGATCGGGCTCTCTCTCTTAAGAAGCTTATGAACGGAAGCAACTTAAGGAAGAAGAAGATCACAACAGCAATACACACGAAGCAATTGGTGTGTGGTGTGTGCCGTGTGAATGGAAAGAGAGAGTCAGAATCGTATGCGTACCTTTCACTATGGGATGTGCTGTATTTATAGGATTTTACCTGGACTTTGATAACAGACGGTTGAGCTCAATATCTTCTTCCTTGATATGTGGAGATATTGATAACTAGAAGATAATGATCATATCTTCTATCTTCTGGTGGTTACCTTCTGGTGGTTATGATAATAGATTAACAGAGATTTGAGCATTTGAATTAGTCGGACAAAAGATAATATATGTTTATCTTTTATCCGTAACAGATGCCTCTCAGCCCGGTCATCTAGCACTCTGGGTGGCCGGGATGTATCAGTAATGGAGCCGACCATGCTTTTTGGGAAGAACCCGAGCAAGTTTAATTGGTGTCCGAACCGAGATGGTTTTCGTCCGAACCGAGATAATCAAAATCCGAGCCGAGGTGATTATTATCCGAATCGAGACATACTCCGCATCTGCCCCTTGTCAAGATAACCCATCTTCTGACAATGTCCACCGGTCATTTCTCATCGATGTTAATGCCGAGCTATCTCTTGTCTTCTCAAAGCAGCCTAGACAGCTATGAACATAGAGGAATGGAGCGTCTTCTAATCTCCAGCCGCCATGTGTCTTGTCAACCAGCCTTTGTCCTTTCTTTGCACGTTTCAATCATTTCCTTTCTGTGCTAATGACATCTTTGCCCTTTCCATGTTCTTCCATAACCAACAGTTATTATCCATGACTTTTGAATTCTGGCGGTTACTCTTTTTTGTTTAATGTGCCCCTTCTGTTTCATCATTATGGTGCTTTATTGTGAGTAATTCCATCATAATTTCTGCATTTCGATTTTGCCTTCGAACCTTCTGCACTTTCATTCCTCTTTGGTTTCTTCTTCATCCTTTGTGATTCCTGCATTCTTTGCTTCTTCCCGTGCCTCTTTCAAGTTACTTGTTCCTCGCTGTCGATCCTCCTTTCACCAACCCTCCTCTATTCCAGGTATCTTTTTACTCTCTTCTTTCCTTTATTGTTATTGTAATTCTTTTCATTTCATTTTGCTCTGCACAAACCCTAAGCGTCGATACATTCCTCTGCATCATTCCTTCATTTTCCTTGTTGCCTAGTTCTTGTGCTTTTTCCCATCTTTGTGTTCTTCTCACATAGACCATGAAATACACTCCTGAACAAGAAGAGGAAATCCGTAAATCGATTTCTCCTCGTGCTGCATTCTAGCTTTTTGGCTTGCCCCTTTCTGAAGAAGAAAAAAGAAAGTCCCTGCTTCGGGCTCCTTCTGGCCCAGGCAGTTCCAAGGCCCCTATTCCAAAACCTCTCAATCCTTCCAGATTAGGGCCCTCTAGGTTGGGGTCATCGTCACGTCAAAGGTCAGCAATACTTGCCTCCGAGTCTAGGGTACCCCCAGGGCTCCTGCTCCTTCGAGTAATGCCCCTTCAATTGATTCTGAAACCTACCCTGTACCCGAGCCAAATTTCAAAATTCAGTATGAACACTGTTCGAAATGTATTGAGGAATTCATGTATTTAGCCAATAGGGATCTTAATAGACAGGCAGAGGAACTGCTGGACCGATGTCGTCATAACCCCATCCCATCTGGGTTCCTAAGCCTCCTCCCAAGGAAACCAATACACCACCACCCCGGTTAGATTTTAGTACTGGGGTGCTGACTTCTATTGAAGAGTCTCCCTACCGGCTCCGACCTCTTCTCATCCCCGCCCCTTGACGGTTCTTCTTCCAGTTACTTCACTAATAATTGTTTCTTTTTTATTGTCATAGGTAATTATGGACTCATCTCGGGCCAGAACTGCTGAGGAATCCGCGACCGGGTCTCGATCTGAAACTCCTTCCCCTGCTTTAATAGGTAGGTTCCCCTGGGTCACCCATGAGGTGTTACAACACACCTCGGTATTAGATTCTGAGGACCTTGCTTTGATCCCCCTCGGGGTTCAAGAAGGTTTTCATATCTGCCTTCCCCGCCTGGGTGAGCCTATCTGCTCTTCCCGAGAAGGAAATGACCCTGACTTCTTTTTATTTTATAAAGATGTTATTACTCGGTTGGGAATTCATTTTCCCTTTACCGACTTCCAAATGCAGGTGTTAGATCATCTGCAAGTTGCCCCTTCTCAAATTCATCCAAACGGCTGGGCCTTTATGCAAGCCTTCGAGATCCTTTGCCGAAGACTAGAGATTCCTTTCACTTGTCCTTTATTCTTTTATTTTTTCATGGTTCAAACCAACCGATCCGGTAGGGAACATGTCGACCGGAAAGGCTGGACTTCTTTCGGAGGTCGTGCTGACCGTCACTCTGACCGTCGGCTTTTTTCCTTATACACCGAGTCCTTCAAAGGCTTTAAGGATAAATTCTTTAAGGTCATTGCTGAGCCCGGCCAACGTCCTTTTTTCTTTAAATCAACTGATTCTCCCTCGGAATCTTGGAAGTTTCCATTGTATTGGTCTTCCGCTCACCATGACCTTCTTTCCGCCTTTTATCGAACCGACGAGACTCGACTATCGGATTCTGATGCCACTTCTGCAGCTCGAATAATGTCGTACAAAGAGTCGGAATGCTTGGCCCCCATAGCTTCTTATATTCAGTGTGGTCAGTTTAGATTTCTTTCATATATAAAACTGAATATTTAACTTCTTTTATTGCTAATCTTTTGATGTTTGTGCAACGGTCGAAATGGACTCCCGCCTGGTACCAAGGCCCGCTCACCTCTTGGCTCTCAAATCCCGGAAAAAGCGAAAGCTGACCGGGCGGACCAGCAGGGCCACTACCACTGGTGCTGACTCGGCCCCGATTCCTGCCGAGCCCACTGTGGAGGCTCTAATTCCTCCGCCTCCTTCTCCCGTGGCCGAGGTGCCCGTCATTATTCCTGATGAGCGCGCAGCCAACATTGTTCCTGATGCCCCGACCCCGACTGATGCTCCTTCCTCGGTGCCCGAGCCTTCCGAGGGCATATTTAGCTCTCTCCCCGGACTCTATAATTTTTTCAAGTAGCTCGGGCACCGAAGAGGTACTCTAACATAGTGCCTTTTTCTGATCCTGAGTTGGAGGAGCTGAGCTCAATGGAGCTGGCTTGCTTGAAAACCGCCACCTTGATTGGAAGCTTATCATCTTTGAATAAGAAAGCTTACAAGGTGGCTGCCGAGCTTGAAGCTTCTGAGAGTGAGACCCGATGACTTCAACAGGAGCTGAATTTGGCCCGGGAGCAAGCGACGTCTTCGGCCCAGGAGCTGGAAGCGTCTCGGGCGGAGGCCAAAGAGGCTCAAGAGTCGGTGGCCAAGCTGACTGCCGACCTCGAGGCTACCCGGGCTCAGCTGGAGACTTCTCGGACGGAGGCTGAATCTTCCCGGGCTGCTGTGGCCAAGTTGGAAGAGAGTGTGGCCGTCCACCGGGGTCGAGCCGCCGAAGCTCTTGATCGGTGTAAGCATTTGATGGAAGTTAGTGAAAAGAAAATCAAGCAAGCGGATGACACCTTCCAGGAGCTTAATTATGTTTGTTGAGTCACAGCTTGCTCGATCCACCGAGGCTTCCTTCAACAATGCACTGGATCATAACCGCTTCCTCAACCCCGGCATCCAGCTGAATACCGAGGGTATGCACTTCAAATCTTACGTCGGGAATGGTCAATTGCTGGCTATTTCCGATAGTGAAGAAGAAGAACCGAGCTCAACGGACATTCCCGAAGAGAATCCAGGTCAAAGTGGCGGCGGGGACTGAAGGGCCGGAATGACGGTTTTGTTTGTATTTACTTTCTTTTCTGAACAATTGTTGAATACTTTGCATGATTTTATTAAGTAATTCTAGTCAGCTTTTATCAGCTACGATTTGCCGCTTTTATTTCTTCCGTACAATGGCTCCAACGGCCGAGTACTTTTTATCCTGACTCGTCGGTCGGGATTTAAATACTTCACTTCCATATGTTGGCTTCTATGGCCAAGTATTCTTTACCCTGACTCGTCAGTCGGGATTTTAAATATTTCATTTCAGCTTCTATGGTCGAGTATGTATTTTTTAACCCGAATCTTTGGTCGGTGTTAAATACGATTGTGGGATCATGTTCCCGTCTTAGCAACTGTTAATATATTCATAACGTTATCCCGTAGATGTAATTCTTTCGGAAAATCCGATGATTCACCCATGATTAAATAGTTACGTCGGCCTGATCAGGACTGAGTTAATATAAAATAACGACTAAGCGCTCAAATTTTGTGCACAAGATGTTCCTTGCATTAAGGATTTTATTAATAATCTTCGAAGATTTACATAAGTTTTTGATCTCAATGACAGACTTGCGCGGGTTTTATGTTCCCGGTTCACATAATCGACTAATGAGAAACACATGAAAATTTTTCTGGTGATTCCGACTAAGGGAAATCCCAGTGACTCCCATGATCCCTATGATGGGCTTGACAGCCAATTAAAGGGAAACACATGATGTCCATGATTCCGATGACGGACTTAAAACCAACTAAAGGGAAACACATGGTGGAGTTCCATGATCCCAATGACTGACTGAAAGCCAACTAAAGGAAAACACATGGACTTTCTCGGCTGCACATTGTCAGCTATAGTATTTCTTTAACTTGTCGGTTCCAAGTCCGTTTGACTTGCTTGCCGTCCAATGTTTCCAACAAGTATGCTCCTTGCCCAAGGTTTTGGACAACCCGGTATGGTCCTTCCCAGTTTGCTGCTAGCTTCCCATCTCGGGCATTCTTATTTCCGATGTCTGCTCGGCGTAACACGAGATCGTCTTTTTCAAAAGACCTCGGTCTCACTCTTTTATTGAATCTTTGGGCCAATTTGCCCTTTTGATGTAGATCTCGGCGATGGGCAGCCGTGCGGACTTCTTCTATCAACTCCAGCTCGGCAGCAAGTGCAGCATCATTGTCGTTCTCCTGAGATATATGCTGCCTCCTCCAAGATGATTGGGCGATCTCTACAGGAATCATGGCTTCACAGCCATAAGTCATCCTGAATGGGGTTTCTCCGGTAGCCGTTTGGGCTGTAGTTCTGTAAGCCCAAAGCACATAGTAAAGTTGCTCGACCCAGTTCGGGCCGGCTTCATGCATTCTTTTCTTTAGCCCATCAAGGATGACTTTATTCGCTGCCTCTGCTTGGCTTTAGATTGCGGGTGCTCTACTGAGGCGAAGTGGTGCTTGATATGGAAGCCAATCATCATTGCTTTGAACGTACCGTCGACAAATTGTGTCCCATTATTGGTAACAATTTCTACCGGGATTCCAAACCTCGCTATTATGCTCCGTTCCAAGAACTTTTGAACTCGGGCCGAGGTGATGGTAGATAATGGCTCGACCTCGATCCATTTGGTAAAGTAGTCAATGGCCACTATTAGCCATCTCATTTGACCTTCCGTAGCCTTAAACGACCACAGGAGATCCATGCCCTATTTGTAAAATGGCCACGGAGCAGTGATCAAGCTGAGCTCGGATGGGGGACCCATACTATTTTCGCATGCTTCTGGCAATTATCACACTTCTTGACATGTTCTGCTGCGTCCACCTTCATGGTCGGCCAAAAATACCCTGCGCGAAGAGCCTTTAGTGCCAGAGCTCTTGCCCCCACGTGTTGTCCATTGATCCCTTCGTGTATTTCCGAGAGCACATACTCAGCTTGGTCTGAGCTTAGACACAACAATAGCGGAGTATGTAGACCTCGGCGGTATAGTTCATCGTCGAGGATTATATACATCGCTGCCTCTCGGGTCAATCTTTTCGCCTCTAGTTCCTCATCTGGGACGACTCCTTGCTCCAAGTAATTAATTATGGGCCTCCTCCAGTCCTCAACGACCAGTATGACCATGACGCATACCGACTGGGCAAGCTCCTGTTGTATAACCATCCTGTGGTTCCCCGCTCCTTTCGTACTAGCCAACTTTGATAGTATGTCGGCTCGGGCGTTCTCCTCCCTTGGAATGTGCGCGACCACTACTTCATCAAAGTCCGCCATCATCTCCTTTACTTTAGCTAGATACTTGGCTAGTAAAGGGCCTTTGGTTTGATATCTCCCCTCGATCTGCGCGGAAACCAGTTGCGAGTCAGTGAAAATGTTGACCCTTGACGCTCCCTGCTCCTTGACTTGCTTTAGCCAAGCGATCAAAGCTTCATATTCCGCTTGATTATTAGAAGTTGGAAAATTAAGCTGCAATGATTGTTCCAGAGATACACCGTCGGGGTTTTCGACGATGATCCCAGCTCCACTTCCCTTCGCATTGGACGAACCTTCAACATAGACTTTCCGCACCTTATCCTTCTGTTGAGCGGCTGATGTCGGGGTCAGCTCTACTATAAAGTCGGCCAAGGCTTGTGACTTAATGGCATGGCGGGCCTCATACTGAATGTCGAACTCGGATAGCTGAATGGCCCAGTTCATTATTCTTCCTGCTAAATCCGGCTTGTGCAACACTTGTCAGATGGGCTGATTCGTCCTTACAACAACAGTATGGCTTTGAAAATATGGATGAAGCCTTTTTGCCGTGGTGAGCAGAGCAAAAGCCACCTTTTTGAGTTTCTGATACTGCAATTCTGAGTTCTTAAGAGCTCGGCTTACAAAATATACCGGCAACTGTGACTTGCCCACTTCTCTGACCAGTACAGCGCTAATGGCTTCTTCGCCAACCTAGAGGTACAGGACGAGCGTTTCTCCTGGCTCGGGCTTTGACAACACTGGAGGTGAAGCTAAGCATGTCTTGATCTGCTGAAATGCCTCCTCACATGCCGAATTCCAGCCTATGCTTGCTTCTTTCTTCAATAGCTTGAAGAAAGGAAGAGCCTTCTCCGTGGACCTCGAAAGAAACCGGGTTAAGGCCGTCATCCTCCCCGTCAATTGTTGACCTCCTTCTTGTTGGTCGGAAATTGCATATCCAGGACGGCCTTGCATTTATCCGGGTTTGCCTCTATTCCCCTGTGGGTCAGCATGAAACCCAGGAATTTCCCGGCTCTTACCTCAAATGCACACTTCAGTGGGTTCAGCCGTATGCTGTGCTGCCTCAGTTTCTGGAAGGCTTCTTCCAAATCCTGGATGTGGTCCCCGGCCACCGGTGTCTTCATGATCATATCGTCAATGTATACTTCAATATTGCGCCCGATTTGATGCGAGAAAACCTTATTCATCATACGCTGGTAGGTCACCCCAGCATTTTTCAAACCGAAAGGCATGACATCATAGCAGTAGTTTGCATCGATTCCTCGGAATGCCATTTTTTCTGTCGTCTGGATGCATGGGTATCTGGTTATACCCAGAATAAGCATCCATAAACGATAGCAACTGAAAGCCGACCGAGTTATCTACAAGTTGATCGATACTCGGCATTGGATACGAATCCTTGGGACAAACTTTATTCAGATCTGTGTAGTCGACACAGACCCGCAATTTCCCGTTGGATTTCTTCACCATGACCACGTTGGAAAGCCATGTTGTGTACTGTATCTCTCTTATAAATCCAGCCTCCAGCAGTTCTCTAGTGTGCTTCGTCAGAGCTTGTTTCCTATCCGGGCCGAGCTTCCTGTTCTTCTGTTCTATTGGCTTGGAGCCGAGATACATTGCCAATTTGTGGCAACAGAAAGTGGGCTTAATCCCAGGTATCTTGGATGCCTTCCAAGCAAAGACATCCTGATTTTCCCTCAGACATTGAATCAACCTGCCCTTGGTTTCTGGGTCACATTGCTTGCCCACCTTCGTAATTTGTTTCGAGGAACCGCCGATCTGGACATCTTCAAGCTCGTCCACCGGCTCTGGTCTCCATTCCTCGACATCCTGTAGATCCAGCTCTACTAGATTAACCAGCTTCCGGGATGAATGTGCCTCGGCCCTGGATCCTCTCTGCTCTCCTTGCCGAATTCGAGGTGGGGATGACGGGCTACCCTCCGTTTCCCTGATCATGTTGTAGTAACACTGTCGGGATTCTCTTTGATCTCCGTAAATCGTAATGACTTTGCCGAGGTGCCCTATCATCTTCATCTTCTGATGCTTGGTGGACATCAGGATGTCCCAGTTGTGGAGTGTGGGTCTGCCCAAAATGATGTTATATGGGGACGAAAATTCATCGACGGTGAACGTCACCCTTTTCGACTTGAAGCCCTCCTTCGTTCCCAGTGTTAGCTGGAGATCGATGGCCCCCTTTAAGCCGGTGCCTTCTCCGTTGAAACCGTACAGCATGGTTTGGCACGGCCTCAGGTCTTCCTCCTTCAAATTCATCTTTTTGAAGGCGCTCCAGTTAATGATGTCGACAGAACTACCAATGTTGACAAATATCCTTTTGACCAAGAAATTGGCTATGATCCTGTTATGACGAGACTGTCTTCATGCCCGGGTACCACTCCCTTCAAGTCTTCCTCGGTAAAATAAATCAGCGGGGGTGCGTCTTTCTTGCTATTCCCGTCGCTGTTTTCCTTGAACTTCGGCCTATCCCTTACTGACATCACCTCCTTGAGGTATTTCTTCCGTTGGTTGGCCGTGTCACCTCCTCCTCCCATTCCTCCTGTGATGACGTTGCATTCGAACTTGGGTTCTAGGAACTCCTCATCCTTCTTGCTTTTCTTGTCATCTCGTGGTTTATTCTCCTGCTGGGCTTTTCTCTTGGCTTGGTGCCCCTGGGTTCGAATTACGTATTGGCGCAGCTTGCCTTCACGCACGAACCTTTCTATTGCATCTCGGAGCTCCCAACATTGGTTGCTCGTATGTCCCGGTCCATTATGAAAATCACAATACCAAGAGTAATCCATCCCTTCTCTCCGCACTATGGGAGGAGGTCGGTTGACTTTCCTCATCTCGGTGAAAGCCACCTCCTTCCAAATTTGACCATGCGTAGCATTCAGTGGAGCATATCTGTCAAACTTCAGCTCATATCTCCCGGGCCTGGAACGAGGGTCGGGGATGCCTCGTGGAGGTCGGCCTGTCGGGGTGTTCAACGGATTTCGGCTGGACTGTCCGACCTGGAAATTTTCCTGACGTCGGTTCCGTGGTGAGGAGGGTTTTTTATTTTCCCTCGGAGCCGAGTTGGCGATCTCCATTTGCTCCAACTCCAAATACTTTTTGGATCGGACCCTAAATTCGTTTAGGGTTTTCACAGGATCCTTGTAAATTGACTTGGCAAGTCGAGAGGACCCGTTGAGCCCGATCGACAGAAGGTGAACATGGACTTTCTCTTCTAGCCCTTGGACTTGCAGTGCGGCTTCCTTGAATCGGTCCAAGTAGCTTTGTAAAGTTTCCCCAGTCTGCAGACGTATCTTTCCCAGGGAAAACTCGGACTTTGGCTGTTTCTTGCTTGTCGCGAAATTCAGCAAAAACTTTTGGCCGAAATCCTCGAAGTTGTGAATGGTCCTCGACAGCAATGAATGGAACCAAGTCTGGGCGGCCCCGGTTAAGGTGGTAGCGAAGATCTGAGATATGATGGGTTCATCAATTCCACGAACATACATCTGCATATCAAACTCGTCGATATGTACCTGTGGATCTTGGCTCCCGTCATACTTGGACAGGAAGGAGTCGTCGAAATCCTCCAGAAACTGAGCGTCCACTATCTGATCGACAAATGGATGGTTATTTTGATGACCCCGGCGATACTTCCTTCGATACGTGCCATCGCCTTGGCCGGGGTGACTGGTGACCTCTCCCGTCGGCCTCTCTTCCGTGAAGTGCACTGGCGTCATAGCCGAGGATAGGCGAAGTGTCTCATGATGGGAACGAGACGCTCTTCCCTGCTCGGAATGCTCAACTGGATTTCTACTGTCGGTTCCTGCGGTGCGGGCCGATGTCTCTGGTCTCTGCCTCCTGGCTGCTGCACGAGGCTGGTTGGTTTCCGCGTGGCCTTCCGAGTGATCGGCATTTTGCCGACGTTCCTCTTCTCGCCTTCTGTTACTGCGTTCCTCCAACTGGGCAATCAGCCGCTGGATGTCTTCCTGGCGTTGGAGTTCATAACGCTTCTCCAGATTCTCCATTCGAGCGAACAAGGACTGGAGAGCACTCTGAATGAAACGCTGAGAAGCTTCAGGGTTTTCTTGCGCAGCCGGTGGTGTGTTGGCCGGCGCATGTGTTGCAGGTCCCGCACGAGATGAAGCTGTGTGGGACAATGCATCCTCTACCACCACATTCTCCGGATTTGGATTCCTGGGTGGTTCTTCACGTCTGGCGTTCTGGTGTCTTCTGGTATTAGCCATTGAGAGTTGGTGGGATTCAAAATTTATTGTCCCCACAGACGGCGCCACTGTTCTGCTCGGAGAGAACAGAAATGTCCAACAAGTGGTGTTGGATGATTTTCTATAGGATTGGGCTCTCTCTCTCTTAAGAAGCTTATGAACGGAAGCAACTTAAGGAAGAAGAAGATCACAACAGCAATACACACTAAGCAATTGGTGTGCGGTGTGTGCCGTGTGAATGGAAAGAGAGAGTCAGAATCGTATGCGTACCTTTCACCATGGGATGTGCTGTATTTATAGGATTTTACCTGGACTTTGATAACAGACGGTTGAGCTCAATATCTTCTTCCTTGATATGTGGAAATATTGATAATTATAAGATAATGATCATATCTTCTATCTTCTGGTGGTTATGATAATAGATTAACAGAGATTTGAGCATTTGAATTAGTCGGACAAAAGATAATATATGTTTATCTTTTATCCGTAACAAACTTAAAAGACTCTTATCATTTATTTGTTATCTTTTTCATCGACTCTAATTATTTTAATTATTTTTTAAAAATTCACATAATCTTTTAAAATCTTATAAATACATAAACGTCTTTCGAATTATATGAATTCATATTTTATAAACCCATTAAATTATATCTAAACTACAAAATTTAAGGTATGAAATTTAATTATTGAATTATTGTTAAATCAAAAGACATTTGTGTCTTAAAGAAGAAACATGACTCCTAATTATTTTAATTAGATAGAAATAAATACAAATGATAAAAGTTGTGTTTCATATGTTATTAGATTATTATTTGTATTTATGCGAGTTTTTTGACGATACATCAATATAATACTATTTGACATAACATTAAGTAGTGTATTTAAGATCTTCATTTAATATTATGTCTGAGATTCATTGTTGCATAAAAGATTCTCCTCGGATTTGTTAAATCCTATGAAGAGTTAAATAAAGTTCACATTCTAAAAGTGTTGATATTCATCAAAACACACACTCTGTTGGTGCAAACATGCTCTAATGATGGAAGAATTGACTTTCCTGCTTAAGTATATTTTACATATACTAAAAAATTATATAAGCTTAATTTTAATGTATGTAAAATATTTAACTTAATGTTGCATGCTCAAATAAATATTAAACATATAATTTAATATAATCTATAGCTAATTAAACTTATCAAATAATTTATAATTATTTTTAAGTGCAATTTAACATATTAGATAACGTTTAAGTTTATAGTTGTTTAATTGGTTATTGAAGGGTGGTAATTTAATGTTAATGGCCACAAGCAGCAGGGTACTATGAGTTTGACCCCAAATAAGAAACATTTTGCCCTACAGGCCTACACCAATAAAACATTTTCACTAACCTTATCTTTTACAAATACCCCCCAAACGGGTAGACATCAATGAATCTCATCTGTTCCTTTTTTTTTTTCTATTACTAAAATCTGACGGCACACATCATTCTCGCCCCATTTGCGCATGCTTTCGCATTCGTACCTTAGACTCCATCTTATTGGTATTACGGTAACATCTTTAATTTAGTCATTATGTCAAGCTGAGAATGGGGCGACAAAATCAAGAGTGACGGAGAAACCTGGATCATTCAGCTCTGCGTCTCTGCCACTATATGAGCAACTTCATTCCTTCCCTATTAGTCTAGGTTACAACAATTGAAGTCTTTTGACAAATAAATAAAATTATCTCACTGAAATTTAGAAGATATGAACTCTCACGAAATAAATTTTAGGTTAAATTAGTGTTTTGTTCTTCTAACACTACTACAAAAATATTATTTTACGATGCACCTTCTAAGACGATTTTTCAAAAATCGTCTTAGAATATTAGACGGTGACAATTTTGTAAATAATAGAAGATATACGAAAACAGTTATATAATCACCGTCTTAGAAGGTGTGTGTTAAAGATAGTCTTATTATAACCGTCTTAAAAATCAATTATTCAAAAACGGTGTTTTTACAACCATCTTTTGAAATTAGTTTCTTGTCATTCCATATACTGCTCAGGGTCTACCCTAGCCTTCTTAAAAATCAAACACTCAAAAAATCTCCCTAGACGAGAAAGATAATGAAATTTCCATTTTCGTCTTCTCCTTCCACTAGGAACACGAATACCCCGTGATGATGTCGAGCTCCTCCACAGCTGCAGCGAGATGTCAACTACGAGCTCCTCCAGAGCTGCAACGAGATTCCAAAATCAAGATGCTCATCATCTCTAGCGACAATGAGGGAACATCGAAGATCCAGTTGCCGCCTCTAGGACGAAAGCCACCGCAGCCATAAGACCAAAAGACTGATTATCTTCCGTAAATAGATTTAACTTTTCTTTCTTTGTTTTTGAATATTTTTTTTTAAATTCATGTCATTGTTTTTTTTTTTATCATTTTTAGATCTTTGTTTGTTCAAGACCGATTTCACCATTCAACAACAATCTTTCCGTCTCCATCATCGTCATCAACTTTCCAATTTCCTAAACCTCAGGTTGGTTCTTTTGTTCATGTTCCCATTTTTTGCAATTAGGGTTGCACAAGATGGTTTACGTCTTCAATATTTGTAGTTGATATTTATGTTTCATATGTCTAAATACTATTTGTTCTGCTTTATTTTCAATTTTTTTATTGGTTTCTCCCTCGTGGTTTAATGGTGGCCTTGTTTTCCTACTCAATCTATCTATCTATCTTTCTTCAAACTTTTTTTTAGTTAAAGAAAGAATCTATCATATCTATTTTGTACTTGCTAAACTTTTTCTTCCTTTGATGTCCTTGTTTACGGTTAAACTAATCTTCATTTGGGTTCTTGTGCTTTTCTAAGGTTGTTGTTGTTTGGTCGCTATGACTAGGTTTTCAGCTGAAAAGGTTCAATTTTTAGCAACTGGGCACATGTGAATTTGTGTTTTCATTTTTTTTTTGCTCTCATTTATGATGTTTTCGGCTCCTTTTTAGTAATGTACGATCATAAAAACTATTTCTTTGAAGCTAGTTAATCTTTTTTTTTTTGTATGAGTTAATGCACCATGAATTTCATGTGAATTTGACCTATAATTGTTTAGATAGGGTTGAATTGAAATTTTTACTGGCTAAATTTTTGAACACAACTTGTTTCTGTTATGTGGATTTGAGTTTCTGGTAATTCTGAAGTGGATTTTGCAACTGAAAAACACATACTCACTACTACAAACAGGGGCTTTTACGACGGTTCTTTAGGCCATTCTATATCGGTTATTGAACCGTCCTTGAAGCCAACATTGTGGAAAGTCAATACTTTCCACGACGATTTTTGAACTATCTTAGAATAATGCATTTCTACGTCGATTCTCGATAAAAACTATCTTAGAATATGTTTTTATTTTAAAAAAAAGTTAAAAAAAATTGAGGATTCCCGTCTTAGAAAGTGAATTTCAAAGATGGTTTTCAGAAGGACTGTTTCAGAAAGTCTATATTCTAAGACTGTTTCCTAAGACGGTTTTTTAAAAAATCGTCTTAGAATGTCTTTTTTATAAAAAATAAAAATGATGATTCTAAGACGGTTTTTGGAGTAATCGTCTTAGAATACATACTTTCTAAGATGGTTGTTCAAAAGAACCGTCTTAGAATCCTCTTTTTTTAAAAAATAAAAAATAGAGGACTTGAAAATCAACCTTCAAAATAATTTATCAAATGTCTTTCACCCTAACCTTTGATTGCACTTTCCAAGCACTTGAAAATTATTTAAGTTAACAATATAATTTAATACACATCAATGTTCATATACCACTAGTGAAAACTCACAATTATATCCCACCCTTCCATGAAAAAGGTGGAGTTCGTGAAACTCCATATCTACTATCCATGAAAACACATGCAATCCCCAAGCAATGAATAACTAATTATGTATATTTAATAATTGCACATCAAGAAGCTCTAGTTATAAAATGTGCTAACCTGGTAGGGGCTGCCAATGGACCAGATGATGATAAGTTATTTCTAAGGCCCATACTCTACACAAACAAGAGTCGTTATTAATCTTTTAAAAAAAATCACAAAAATGGATAAAAAAATTAAATATGAATATGTCACCAAAGAATCTTAAACTTTAAATTTTTTAAACTTAGAGTAAATGTGTGAAAATTGAGTAATTAACACCTTAGAAATATTAAATAGTGTACATAAAAGAATTAAATATATGTGGGCACATCTTAAGAAATATTAATTCAACATCCATGAGCCATTTCCCTCATCACATATATAAATGAAGAAAATAACTAGGTACCTACAAATATAATTTATCAAATTTAATCACCATATAAATGTAGTTGCTGTACAAAAATTAAATTGTTTACTATAAGCACCTAAATTAAACTTGGTTGGCTAAGTGATGGTTAAGAAAGTATATATGTTTCTTACTTTGACTATTAACCTATGGTGTAGCATTTAGAAGATGCATAAAGGATTTAATTATTTAAATTTCCTTCTCATTCCTTGTCATCTTTTTTGTCACCCACTTAAATTAATCTTGTTAACTTCCTAGGATAATGAGTTTCATGTTACATAATTAGTTTCAATTTATTAATCCCTTAACTGCTCCTTAACGCCATTAAGTGACTGGGTTTGCACGACTCTATTATTCAACCTCTGTATGTTCTGATTAAGTCATTTTTCCAACAATACAAATCCTGCACAACAATCCTAGTATTCAGCAAAACTCAGACAATAATGTCTCCCAAGCTACACCCCCTTTTAATCAATCAATACTTTTTTTTAAGCCATATGGTCTTTTAGTTGGAAACTGATATAATTTTTTAAGTATTAAAATTTATTTAAGAAGTTAATATCGTTATATTCTAATAATACAAATCCTGCACAACAGTACTTGTATGTTCCAACACCCTCACTCTCGCTATTTCCAAACATGTGCAAATTATATAACAACTCCCATAGAAATAGAAACAAGTGAAAACTAACCAAAGAAATATATCAGCTTTCTCCATTGATCTATTTTGCTGAACCCAAGTAGCCAAACCCTCTCCAACACATGTGTTCTAATTAGGGGACTCTCCTCTAGGATGTATTTGAACCAGCCAAGGGTAAACAATTTGAACCAGGTACAAGCTTGTATCCTGTTAGCTGCCCGGTTTGGTTTACCGTCCTTGTGTTCTTAACCTAAAACAGGAAGTTCACTTGAGCAACAATTGTTACAATATGTCAAAAGAGTGTTTTCTAACAAGTGAACCATCCCAATTTTGAGAATTGTACATGTAGAACAACTCAATATGCTGGTATCTAGCAGGAAATATGTGCATGGAAAGCATAAAAACTGAGAAGGTAGAAGAAACAAATGATGAAAAGGCAAACATACATAGGAATTTTACATATATAGACAAGAATAAAAAAAACAGCCAAATTTGAAAATTTCACTAATTGTCCCTGCTAGCACAATAAGTATAGTTACATCACACACATATATATACTTGGAAAATAGCTGTATTGTTGACCCTTCCCTCAAAGGTTGGGTCTAAAGACTAAATACTGTTGAACAATTCAACTTCATCATAGCCTAGTTCTTTTTTATGCTTCTTATTTTGTGTTTGCTTATTCTGTTTTTTGGCTTCTTCTAGAATGATGCCTTATTATTTATTTATTTATTTCTGTAGCCTAATATTTAATCACGTTTCTTGTGTATACACTTTTGTCATATGCTTAGTTTATATGTGTAATTTTCACTTTTCTTCTTTAGAATGAAATCTTATATCCTCCTCATAACCTCTAATTTGGTTGTATCTCATCTCTTGACTATCTATGATCTATTATAAAGAAGAATTCTCAACTTTTCTTGTTACATCCTAAGCCTTTTACTTTTATTCAAAAAAAGAAAAAATAAACTCTCGATTGTAGTTATTGTTAAACTGCCTTGAAAAAGGGAGTAAGGAAAATCTTTGTGAGACAAAATTGCTCTTGTTATTCTTGTTATAAGATTGAATATTGATAGCTATCAGATTGAACATCAAAGCTATTAGACTGAACAACAAAGCAAAAGAATGATGCATAAATGTTGTTAGAAGAAACTAGCAAGCACACATATACATAGAAGAAAAGAGTAAAAAGTGATGATGTATTTGTTACACCAAGTGCTTAAATACAAAAGCTATATAAACCTCTAACTAGGTAGAGTAAAATTTAATTATGATAAAGCTAAAAAGTAAACATTAGTCTACAACTAGGCTTTTGTCATCATAATGTCCACAATCTGATTTTCTGAATTGCAATGCTCTAAGTACATGATATTTCACTTTGATGCGCTTAGTCCTTCAATGGTGAATATGATTCTTTTGTTATAGCAAATGATTGATTTATTGGCCACCCAAATGACAGTCATTGCATCTTGAATTTTCCCAACATTTGATATCATTTTTCTTAGCCAAATGACTTGATTTGTTGTTAATGCAACTGAGATATACTCAGGTTCAATTTGAGATTCCATAAGTTTGAATTTGGCAGTTTCAATGCATTAAACTTTCTTCTCAAGTTCACAACCTACATTCTTTCTGTTCTTTCCTCTGTTGGAGTTCCTCCTTCAACTTATCCCAGACCTCTTTTGTAGTCTTAAGATTCATTGCAATTTTATTTATTTTTGTTTTGCTCTTGGCAGTGGGGAGAACTTCCACCCGAAAGAAGTGTTCCAACCAGTAAAAAAATTATCTTCCTTGACTTGGAGCTTCAGCAGAAGCTTAATGAGCTCAGAAGAAGATCAAAGGGGTACCAGCCTCTACTTTTTCCCTTTTCCACACTTGAGTGCATGTTTAGAATTACTTTTTTTGGAGAAACAATTGCTGTATTTTACCAGCTTTCTTAGACAATTAAGAAATAATTAGTTACCAAATGTGGGCTTAGTCTTTATTGATCTAATAGAAAATATTTTAATGTATCTAGGCTTCTATATTATAAGGCAATCATGCTTTTCAATTTCCAAATCAGCAGCGAGAATTATCCATAGTTTGGATATAGCATCCCATAACTATTGATAGAGAGATATTTGTCATATATCATGCTTTTTTACCCGTGTTGCTTTTCATAAGGAATTCAAGGTAGCTCTTAATTCCATCACACCATTAAATCTAAAATAATATTACAAGTTTCAAACTTTTGACATCAGACATAAAATAATCTTCAATGATCAGTTGTCTACTATGACAGATTGGATATTCCTTTAATTACTATAGAGTTCTCTTTTATGTTTTAAAATGTGAAATAACTTAAAAAATTTAACTAACTTCTTAAACATGTAATTCTATATTCAATTTTAATTTTCATGATCATAATTTGTTGACAACTAACATTCATTTTCATGGGCTTATTATGCATCTTTTCTTGAAACCACTAATTTTAACTAAGTTCTTGCTTTTGCAGTAACATTTACATGAAACATACAGTGAAGGAAGGAGCTTTGAGTTAATTGGGTGAAGTGTCTTCTTTTGGATTCACTATTTCAGTGCTTATCCTTAACGATTTGAACTTTGAAGTAGTTTATGCTTTGCTAGATTTTCTGATATAGCTATATTTTTTTTATATTTAATATATAGTTTCCTTATAGTCGTATATAACAACTTTTTTGTATGTACTTGCATTTCTTAATGTTGCAGGTATATACTTTGTAGTTTGTATTGACATATACTCCTACAGGATTGCATCTAGATAATTTTACAGGATTAGAGCTAATAGAGTTAATATCTGAGTTTTGGAAGGCGAAAGGAAGAGACAAAATAGTGTATGAAAGAGAAAAACTTATTGGGATGAGGAAGACCCTTGTTTTCTACAAAGGAAGATCCCTTAATGGATCGAGAAGTGATTGGATCATGAACGAGTACGAGTATAGGCTTGAATCTGATGAGAAAGGACCTCCACAGGTGAGCATATGTTACTATGCATATTAATCTGTACTTAATAAGTTAGGATGAATAAATATTTTCAACCCCTGTAGCAGGGTGAATTACATAGTTGCATTCATGTTCATTAGACACATTAAATGTCAATGTACTTTGCAACTAGAGAATCTTCTCCTTGACTCAAATGGTATTATGAAAAATACAAATTTTGGATTGAGTATATATGCACAACATGTAAGATTATATATATATACACACATATTTTCCATACAATTAGCTTATGGATGTGCATGTTATGAAATCTTCTGAGTTGGCCATGGGAAACTATAAGTATTGAAACTTTAAAGCATGACCTATATGTTGCTAGTTGTTACTGACATAATGGAATTCCTTCAAAGGTCTCAGAAGATGACAATGGATAAAGAAAAATATGAAGCTAAGCATTATTATGGGCCCAAAGCAAAAGTCATTCACCCTCATGGTTGCTGCTATGCTCTTGGTACGCAATATTTTCCACCTATGACATGCTCATTCACATGGATGAACCTATTGTAACTATAGTTAGTAAGTTCTGTGTAAGAATTGAAAAATATGATTCTCTCCATATCACCAGCATTTGGAAATCGCCCTATATTGCCAAAAAATCTCTTTAATCTTTTTTCTGATACTACTTGTCTCCCTATAAAGTGTCAACTCTTTCCTTTTTCTCTTTAAACCATCCTAAACCTGTCTCAGTAATTGTTGTAACATCCCATATCTTATAGAGCATCACAAGTATAATTTTTTTCCTAGTTATTTTCATTATGACTAACCAATGACAGGTCTATAAATGATATTTTCACCTTTGAAGATAGTTTATCTGCTGTTTTGTCAAGAGGAAGCAATTTTTTATGGATATCTCCTCCAAGTTGGGAACTAGTTTCTCTATGGTTCCCTTTGTTCTTGTGGTGGTGAGCATTTTGCTTCGCCTTTTAACTATAATGATTCAAGATACTAGTTGCCATTTTAACAGGTGATTCAAGGGAAATTGAATCAAATTTCTCTCAGAAGTAATAAATTAAAAAAATGATTTCTCCAACCAAATATACCTCTGTAATTTTTAGTTAAGTAGTTTTGAACCTTCTTTTTGTGTCCAGGAGGATTTAAGTTGGATGTTCAACCAAGAAACACCTACTTGCTAAGAATCATCAATGCTGCACTCAATGAAGACTTTTTTTTTTTTTTTTTTTTTAAATTGCTGGCCATGAACTCACAATTGTTGAGGTTGATGCAGTTTACACAAAGCTTTATTTTTTTGTTATCGCAGGTACATTTACTCTGCTATTTTATTTCCTTAACTTATAAATAAATTTTTTGAACAGACTTTTATGG
Organism: Glycine tomentella; assembly: GCA_007407185.1. NCBI lineage: Eukaryota > Viridiplantae > Streptophyta > Magnoliopsida > Fabales > Fabaceae > Glycine > Glycine tomentella. Next base: position 43,118 of record PYAF01001152.1, on the reverse strand, counting down.
CCCTTGTGTTAAGTATTTGATAATGGCATGCATGTCAATAATGATTTTTGACACTTAGTGTCATATTTTTCTCTAAACTTTGATACTTATTTAAAGTTCTGGACCCTATTAATGTACCAAAATGAGATTTTTTTGTTCAAAGAAAGTCTTATCCAGATACATCAATTTGAGCCGAGGTATTATTACATTATTGTAATGCTAGTAAAACTATTGAGTAGTATTTCATTAACTTGGAAAAAATCATATTCATTTATGAATTTTTATTTAAGAATGACCTGATTGCACTGTATACTTACGTAGGTGCAAGAAATTTGATCAATGATGAAGGCTTTTGTGATGCGCTCTACTTGATTGATATTGGACAAAATGACCTTGCTGATTTATTTGCCAAAAACCTGACTAATTTTCTTTGTTCAGTATTGGTGATTGGTGATTTAGGTTCCGTGATTTTGTAGTTTTATTTTTTAAAAATACATTCTAAGATGGTTCTAGAAAAAATCATCTTATAAATCTAAATTCTAAGACAGTTTTCTTCAAAAAATCTGTCTTAGAATCCTCAATTTTTTTTATTAAAAACACATTATAAGACGGTTATTTACAAAAAAAATATTAGAATTCTTAATTTTTTAATTTTTTATTTTAAAAATGCTATTCTAAGACCGTTATTTAGAAAACCGTCTTAGAAATCAAACCTTTTAAGACGGTTTGAGAACCATAGTGGAAATTGTCGACTTTCCACGACATCGGCTTCAAAGACGGTTTGAGAACCGACGTCGAATGGGTTAAATAACTGACATAGAAAGCGCTTGTTGTAGTAATGCAATTTATTATTTAAGTTTGATTTGGTATTCTAATTTTAAAATTGATTCAATTCGATCCTTTTGTCTAAATTAAATTGATGATATTAAAAAACATGTATATTTCCTTTTGTCTAATTTTAAAATCATTAAGTATTAATTTTAAAACTTCGTAAAGTGCAATTTCTTAACACTGTCAATCCAATTTAAACTTTAAGATCAAATTGAATAATTTTTAACAATTAAAGGACTAGGTTAAATCTAAAAAAATAGAGGATCAAATTAAATTTAATAAATAAATTAGAGGATGAAAAAACTAATTTTAATTAATTGAAAACTTTATTGTATAAGTAATACAAAGTTAATTAGGCCTCTTGGATCAACAAAATATCTTTTCTCGTTAATATTCAATTTTACTTGCCACATTACACCACATGGTGCTTCTGTAGTGGTGGAGGGGTTCACACTTGGATGTCGGTGGTGGCACAATGTTGATGAGAACACGATGACGATTAAAGCACCACGACAACAACTGCAACATAGGTAAAGCGAGCGAGAGAGCAAGAGAGGTAGGGACAAGGCACAAAAGATCTCCAATGGACTCTACACTTAGGCTTTAATTTTTAGATTGATAAATACAATGGTTATCCAAATCTGTCTTTAAACCAATCCTATCTACAACGATTTTCACCAAAATTGTTGTCATATTGAATGTCTTTACAACAGTTTCAAATAAAATCGTCGATAGCATGGTCCATAAATTACAAAATTGCCACCGATCAACATTTGAAGACAGTTTGGTACAACTGTCATTGTCCAGTGTCATTAAAAGCTTTATTTGTAGTAGAGAGAGCTCATTAGAGCTTTCTTAATTTTTCTCATCACAAACTAGATAATAACACACACACACACACACACACACGCACACACATATATGCTCTCCTATTTATAAAAGTAACACTACTAGAAAATAGGTTTTTAACAATAATTGTTTTGGACTTTCAACATCGATTTTAACTAATGTTGAAATCACTAATGTTAAAAAATCGATTTTTTAACTAATTTTCAAAAACCAATGTTAACATACACTACACAACATCTTTTTTTAATTGATGTTGTATAATAAGAAATACATAAAAAAATGTAAAATATGCAAAAACAATATCGTTTTGTCTAAAAATCGATGTTGTGAGTGCAATGAAGCAACATCGATGTTTAGAAAAACCAATGTTGTAATGCAATTTCTAAATCGGTTTTACCAAAATTGATGTAGAAAGTGTCTTTTCCATATTGATTTTTCCTATAATCGATGTTGTATAGTCATTGTCTACATCGTTTATTACATAACCGATGTAGAATGTCATATTTTTTTTTTCAAAAAATGACCTTATTTTCCATCCTGTAATTTTAAAAGACAATTAAAAGCTTAAACAAAAATTTTAATGCAATTATATTAATAATTTTAATGGAAAATAATCATCTTTAAGACAATTGAGGACCTTAATAATAACAAATTGATAACTGGTATCATGGAGATTATTTATGATTGTATCACACACATATTACTCATTAAGTGTTCTCATCTATATATAACTGTTATCTTTGGGGCACTAGTAGAAATATTAGAACATCGTTACATTAACATCGGTTATTGAAAAAATTGATGTTAACAAAAGGGCGATGCCACTTTTGTAAATAAATTAATTTTGTTAACATTGGTTTTCTTGGTCATAGAAGTTGGGCATTGCTATAACATCCATGAAATTAGAGTCATCTTGGATGGTGTACATTCCTCCAAGCATTAAGCGTTGTGGCATAAATGCTTTAGGGTGAGTCGTGTAATGCCCTTGATTGTCTACTTCTTGGCGACTCTCATACTACGACACTTCACATGGTGATACTTCACTCAACATTCTTGTTGTCAAAATCCTCCACCGGTTAGAAAAAAACCCTTCTTAGGTAGTCTTTTTCAAGACCTCAACAATTTATTTTGGCTGTTTTCAAGATCAACGACTGTCTCACAAACCAACATTAGACTTTCCAACACCCTTCTCACTCACACACTTTTGAGAAACTTTCTAGAAGGTCATTGATAGAGTGCTTTTAGTTAAATATTTTTCTATCCTTCTTAGCTTATTTGACCTCTCTTGGACCTTTATTTTCCTATTCTAATTCAGTTTTTGTCTTAGGCAAGTAAGTGGGCTTAATTGCTAATTGTTGCGTATTTTCGGATTTTTGCTCACTGTCCCATGCACCATTGGAGATATTACTTTTGCAGATGCCTTGTGTGATCTTGGAGCCTCCATTAATGTCATGCCCACATCAGTTTACAGAGCACTACACCTTGGTGAGATGAAACCCACTGGTGTTGTCATCCATTTAGCCAACAGGAGTGCTGCGCTTCCACTTGGACTTATTGAAGATGTGCTGGTGCGAGTTAATAATTTGATCTTCCCAGTGGATTTTTACATTTTGGATATGGAGAATGAGTCTTCCAGCCATGGTTCCACATTGATCCTATGGAGACCATTCTTGATGACAGCAAGGACCAAAATTGATGTGCATGTAGGAACTCTTTCTATGGAGTTTGGTGATGAAATTATTCAGTTTAACATTTTTGAGGCTATGAGACATCCTGTAGAGGAGCATTATGTTTTTCTTCTTGATATCATTGATGCTGCAATAGATAGTGTAGATATTTCTGACTTACTTTCTGATTTTTCTTCTGATTTTTCTGACTTTGATCTTGGTTCTTGTAATTGTACCTGTGATGATTCTGCTGATGTGTGCAGTATTTGTGCGGAAATTTCCTCCGCACTTTATTCTGATTGTGTTCCAGGTACAAATACAAGTTCTGAGCCTACTACCCCACTTCCCTCAGCCCCTAGTCTTTCCTTACCTTCCACTATTCAGCCCCCTTCCTTGGAGCTGAAGTCACTACCTGAGCACCTCAAGTATGCATATTTAGACGATGCTGAGAAGCTTCTAGTCATCATATCTAGTAGTCTGCCACTGGAGCATGAAGAGAAGTTGATGCATGTTTTGAGAGGCCACAAAAAGGCCATTGGATGGACACTTGCTGATCTCCCTGGAATTAATCCTTCCATCTGCATGCATTGGATACTTTTGGAGGATGATTCTAGACCAGTGAGACAACCCCAGAGGAGGCTGAATCCCACTATTCTTGATGTGGTGAAGAAGGAAGTGACGAAGCTACTAGATGCAGGGATCATCTATCCCATCTCAAATAACACTTAGGTTTCACCTGTCCAAGTGGTTCCTAAGAAGTCGGGTCTCACAGTTGTGAAGAATCAAGATAATGAGCTGATTCCGACTTAAGTGGCCAACAGTTGGCGAGTCTGCATTGATTACAGGAGACTCAACCAGGCTACTCGCAAGGACCATTTCCCTCTGCCTTTCATTGATCAAGTTTTAGAGAGGTTGGCAGGTAAATCACATTATTCCTTTCTTGATGGTTTTTTTGGTTACATGTAAATCCATATTGCACCAGAGGATCAACATAAGACCATATTCACTCGTCCATTTGGCACATTTGCTTACACCCGGATGCCTTTTGGCCTATGCAACGCACCTGGCACCTTCCAAAGGTGCATGGTAAGCATCTTTTCTGATTTATTAGAGAGTTGCATGGAGGTGTTTATGGATGATTTCACTGTTTATGGTTCCTCTTTCGATGCATGTTTGGATAGTTTCTCTAGAGTTCTTGACCGATGTATTAGTACTAACCTTGTTCTTAACTTTGAGAAATGCCATTTCATGGTGCATGAGGGTATAGTCCTTGGACATTTGGTCTCTAGTAGAGGTATTGAGGTTGATAAGGCCAAAATTAATGTGATTACCTCTTTGCCTTACCCCGCTTCTGTGTGGGAAGTATGTTCTTTTCGTGGACATGCAGGTTTTTATAGGAGATTCATTCAGGATTTTAGTAAGATTGTATTGCCATTGTCCAAGCTCCTCCAAAAGGACATAGACTTTACATTTGACCAACTTTGCAAAGAGGCATTTGAGGGATTGAGGAGGAAGCTGACTACCTCTCCCATCATGCAGCCCCCAAATTGGGAGCTTCCCTTTTGAGCTGATGTGTGATGCCTCTAATTATGCACTTGGGGCTGTGCTGTCACAAAGAGTTGGTAAACTATCCCATGTTATTGCGTATGCTTCACGCACTTTGAATGCAACCCAAGTTAACTACCCCACCACTGAAAAAGAGCTTTTGGCTATTATTTTTGCTTTAGATAAATTTAGATCTTATTTGCTTTGCTCTCATATCACTGTCTTTACTGACCATGCAGCTTTGAAATACCTATTGAAGAAGCCTGATGCTAAACCTAGATTGATCAGGTGGATGCTTCTTCTTTAGGAATTTAACATTGAGATTAAGGACAGAAGTGGTGCAGAAAACTTGGTTGCTGATCACTTAAGCAGGATTGAGGGACTTCTTGAGTCCTTTCCGATTCGTGATAATTTTCCTGATGAGCATTTGATGCATTTGCATTCATCACATGTCACACCTTGGTTTGCTGACATTGTTAATTTCCTTGTTGCATCTGTTGTTCCACCTCATGCATCTAGGTCCCAAATAGATAAACTTAAGAGTGATGCTAAATATTATGTTTGGGATGATCCTTATTTGTGGAGGTTTGGTAGTGACCAAGTGATCCGAAGGTATGTGCCTTGAATATTCACCTTCTTCTTCAATTTCTATTATGTTTTCATGATTATGAATGCATTTAGGATTGAAAGTGAGTTAGGATTATGGATTCATGTCCTAATTTCAAATTATAATCACAAGATTAATTGAATGATAGTTCAGTAAGGGTTGTGGTTTTGGTTTCAATTAATTTAGGAGTAGAATCGATTGAACTGCTTCTATTGAGATTGAATGAATGTTCATGATAGAATCAATTTATGAGAATGATGATGATTCGAATAGCTTGGGTTAGTGAATTGGATTGATGCTTTCTAATCTGTTTTACTTTACTCCTTGATAATCTTGTTAATTTCTGCATTATTCTTTACTTTTAGTTGGTGTTCTTGCATGTTTTACTTTGTGCATACCAACTGTTTAACAAAATCCCCCCTTATTATTACCAATGATTTGAAGCTAGAACCATATTGATCGTGTCTCTGAGTCGACCTAGGTTAACTCTGTGCTACAGAATTAGCTTAGTAAAATTGTTTTTGATGTATCTCGACAACGTAATATTAGTCATCGATCCCATAACTATTTCAAGTCAAACACATTTAATTGTGGAGTTCTTAAGTGATATACCACCAAAAAGTAGATGTATCTTGTTGGTATAGGTTGTACCAATTAATTTCTTTAAGTCATCATCAACTATATAGTCCTATACCTACATAGCCTCTAGATACCTTTCATTTTGGTGTGTTTCGTTCGAGGTATTACAAGTCGTTCCTTTTGCCAAAATCGGTGTGGTTAGGATAGTCATCCTATATATATATGAAATACAATAAATCACACTAGAAGGGGTCAATAGTGTGTTAGTCAAAATATAAAACTTTTACGAATAGAAGATGTTTATTTGATAAACAAGTTTATTAAAAGTCCTCATCCAATGACAAGATAAGTTTTTCTTAAGAACAAGTGGACTATCGTCCAATGATGTATAAAACTTATCTTTTTTTTAATGAAAACCTTGTGTGCATGATGCATCAATAATGGACTTTGTAATACTTTGATAAGCTAAGGAAGAGCATTAAAAATACTTCATTTTATACTGGTTCACTCAATTTGAGTTATGCCTAGTGGTCCTTTACCAACTAGTAAAGGGTTCCACTAATCAAACTTGATTATAATAAGTATTCTTCTATGCTACTTCTGGCTTACAATGATTGTTTTGTCACTAAGTTTCTCCTAGTTTTCACAAACGCAACTTTGATATAAAATCATAGATTCTTTACAACACTCAATGGTGAATGTGCAATGAAGTTTTAATCTCTCACAAGTTCTTTGTATGTCACAAAGGATGAACTCTCTTATGCTTAGTGTATTTCTCAACAAATGCTTTTCTTTTCTCTTTTTTCTTGATTCATGAATCTTTTTTTTTTGTACATGTTCATTGTTATTCTTCAAATCCTGATGTTATATTTATAAAGAGAAACTCGTAAATGTGGAGAGTATATTAAGGATTGAACAATATGACCGTTGTGTAGCTTGATGATATATAGAAACTGACATAAATTGATAATTCAAATATAAATGCATATTCCAATAGGTGTTTGGGTGGATTGGATGAGTACTTCCTACTTCTAGTAGATGAGGTATTCGCTAATAAATAAGTCTCACTTGATGTTGCTTCTAATCATTAAACGTGTTGACTTATATATTTTTTTCATCAAAATCTTAAAAGATGTATAGGTCATCCAATGTCTAACAATATATTCTTGTCAGTATTTTTTATTTTTATTTTTATGTAAAAGATTTGTACCTGTTACAAAATGTAAAAGATATGTACATATATTAAGGTTTAAATATCTTATATTATAATTATCATAAGTGTGTGTATATATATATATATATATATTATTTAACATATTATTCGCTAGGTGATTAGATCCTGTGTAGGGTTTCAAAATCAAAATCAAATTCCCGAAGTATAAAGTTATTTTTTTTAGTTCGTAAATGTCGACAATTAACTTTTTTAGTCCTTTTTCACACACACCATTGAAACAACCAAATTGGAAATACAAAATTTGCAATTTCTGGTTGCTTTTGACCGCTACAACTTGCAAAAAAGATAATAATAATAAAAAACACCTATGCTTGTAGATGAGTAAGCACCATAAACTGGACCAATGGAAACCCAAAAACCCGATGGCTACTTCCTTCAACTATTATAAATTTAAACGCACATCATACTCCAAATGTTGGAGGTTCAGTCTCTAGTCTGTGCTCTCCAAATTAATTGCCGAAAAAGAGAAAGCATGCATCATAACCATAACCGCAGCAACAAAAACATTAGCACTAAACGAAATTATGAACACTTATTAGCGCTGAATCACAAACAAATAAACACTTTACATGTCTGGTTGCTTCACGTGCTTAAACCCCAAACCCGCATAAAGCCATAAACTACAAAGTCAACAACAAAACATGCATGACCCTAAACGCATCCTCGGGCACAAATTACATATAATGTATACCTATTTGTATAATAATGAAACATGAAAAGCTCTGTTATTAACTCAAAAGTTAATTAACTACATGATTAGTATAAGAAAGTAAACAAAATTAATAAATATAGCTCAATTGATAACATAAATTGAATTTATGATAAATAACGTGAATTTGATTTCCATAAAATATATTTTTGGGGAGGAGGAGCAATTTAAGTACGAGTGTATGCATGTGATCATTAGAAGTGAGACTGCACTTCCTATTGCAGTGAAACATCGACACTAAGCAGCACTTCAAGTCCTAGTCGGCGACTCGAGAGAAATGCTCAAAAAGGTGCCCAGCAATTAAAAAGAACAATATTGAAATGGAAGGATGAGGAAGACATGTATAACATTGCTGTAAAATTAATTGTGAAATATCTCCGTATAAATAACTTTTACTCTTATTTTTCCATTCAGCCACTTAAAAATCCCTAGCAAGGAATGCATCCACGAACAAAGTAGCTTTTTAACTTTTTGCTTTTCTTATTTAGCCAGTCTAAAATAAAATTTCCTAGTCCTTTAGTCCAAAGTGTAAAGAGCAACGCCAAAGCAATATAAATAGACAAAAGCACGTGTACGGTAAGAGGGGTGGGAGCTATCACCATCATAGCGACTACGTAGCTCCCCAGAAGGAAGGCCGTTGGCGAATATAGAAGAAACCAGATAGCATTCCTCCTCGGATATAGAATGACAATTGTGAGAGTTGATGCCATAAAGGAACTCATATTGAGGAACGAAAATAAACTAAAGTCTAAATCAGACATGATTGAGTTCCCGTCTTTTGGAATTGAAGATTTGAAATTTACGGAGGTAGGAGAGGCCACCACATGAGTCAGAGTATTATTATTAGTCCCAACATCAGATGGATATAATCCATCAGGGGGACTCAGGGATGATAAGTGGCGGTCGCAATAAGAGTCGCAACTACCAATATGCGTTGCGTTCACCCAGACACTTTTTCATGTTTTTCATAGGATTTCTAACTTGTATAAATTGTGAGAAATGTTAAAAGTTGGTTGGATTGAGAGGTTCATACTTGATGTGAATCATTTTTGCAATTGTTGAAGTGATAAGTAGGCTTGAGAAATAGAATTTAAGATGAACCATGTGTGGTAGAATTGCGCCTTGTGAGTTTTTGGGCCTTTGTGGATATGTTCTTTCATGTGTGATTTCACCCTTGTGCTAGATTACTCTATGTTTTGCCTTGCCTCTTTTGACATTCCTTGTTGCACATGCTTTGATTGAGATGATTTAGGCCTTCTTTCTTTTAGCCACTAGCCAAATAAACCTATCATTGTGTTGATATCCATTGTCACCCTCTTTGAGCCTCTAACCTTTTCTTTCTTGTTTAGCTCATTAAAAACTAAAAAAATGATGGAAAACCATGTTACCCTAGCTTTAAGGAGAAAAAGGGCTTTGGAATTGTTTTGGGAGTGGGTTCAAACAAGTGTGGGGTTTTTGCATTTTGTTTTGTTTTGAAAGAGAAGAAAAGAAAAAAAGAAAAGAAAGAGTTCAAATAGCAAAAGTTCAAAGAAAAGAGAAAAAAATTGTGTACAAGCAAAGAAAAAGAAATATGCAATAGAAGTTGTTATGGTTCATTTTCATCCTTATAAATTCTTTTAAATTTCATTTTATTGCTTCTACTCCTCTTTTAACTTGTTGGCTTGTTCCCCATTGCCCCTCTTTTCTCTTAAGTTTTAGCCTAAATATCATTTTCTTATCCACCTTTTCCTAAGCCATTCATTGCAAGATAATAAAGTCTTTTTGATCTTTTGATGCATGTGTATTTCAAGTTGAATGAATGAGAGGCCTGTCAATGCTTGGATGTGCTAGTTACATGTGGTGTTTGAGTGTAAATACAAGCCATACACATCATATGAGGTTGAGTGCCACCCTTTGAGAAATTTCTATCACTATGGTGCATTCTTAATTCTAAACTTGACTACTTTTTCACTTTGCACTTTGTGATCATATTTTCATGGTTTGTTTGTTACCTCAATATTGTTCTTCCATCTTTCATCTTTCTCACTTTTGAGCATTGTTGTGATCCATTAAAAAATATGTATGCCTTGTTCATACCCTTTCTTTAAATTTTTGGTTTACTTTAGTTTGATTTTTTTTCTTAATCTTTCTTTTAGTTTTGCCCAGGAGTGCAAAAGTTTGAGTGTGGGGTATTTTGATGGAGTGCTTTTAGTTAAATATTTTTCTATCCTTCTTAGCTTATTTGACTTCTTTTAGACTTTTATTTTCCCATTCTAATTCAGTTTTGTCTTAGACAAGTAAGTGGATTTAATTGCTAATTGTAGCGTATTTTTGGATTTTTGCTCACTTAACGTATCTGACTTGTGTAGGGCCTATAGAGTGCTACCGATCTCTAAACGCAGCGTTCTAGGATTCCCTGGAAAGATAACAAAAATATCTACAAGTTTGCTAGAAATAGCCCGAGGCTAATTCTGTCATTTAGAGGGCCATTTTGAGCTTCGAAATCGGAACCTCTGCACTTGTAATTTGGCTGCGAGTTTTAATTTTGTTGGTGTAAATAGTAAATAATTAGATTGTTGGATTTGTTTATGACCCATTCTATTTTCAGAACTTAGTCACTGAATATATTAGTGACTTTAGTGAAACTTGGACAGCACTTCACAATTCAATAAACAAGTTTTATATTTCTTTTCTTTAGTTTTTAGAATCAAAAGCTTGTTCTTCATTTTCTCTCATTTGTTCTTCATTGTTCTTCATCTTCTTCATTTCCATTTTGCTATTCTTCCATTTTTCTGCACTTACTTCATGGGGCTTTCCTTGGTGATCATCATGGAAGGCTAAATCATTAATCAATCCAAG
>PYAF01001152.1:21963-32180 GCA_007407185.1 Glycine tomentella | reverse complement strand
AGTATTTCGAATTCTACTTGAATATTCACCTTCTTCTTCAATTTCTATTATGTTTTCATGATTATGAATGCATTTAGGATTGAAAGTGAGTTAGGATTATGGATTCATATCCTAATTTCAAATGATAATCACAAGATTAATTGAATGATAATTCAGTTAGGGTTGTGATTTCAATTAATTTAGGAGTAGAATCGATTGAACTGCTTCTATTGAGACTGAATGAATGTTCATGATAGAATCAACTTATGAGAATGATGATGATTCGAATAGCTTGGGTTAGTGAATTGGATTGATGCTTTCTAATCTATTTTACTTTACTCTTTGATAATCTTGTTAATTTTCTGCATTGTCTTTTAATTTTAGTTTGTGTTCTTGCATGTTTTACTTTGCGCATGCCAACTATTCGAGAAAATCCCCCCTTACTATTACCAATGATTTGAAGCTAGAACCATATTGATCGTGTCTCTGAGTCGACCTAGGTTAACTCTGTGCTACAGAATTAGCTTAGTTAAATTGTTTTTGATGCGTCTCGACACCGCATTACCAAGGGGCAAGAGCATTAACAAGGATAGCATTGCGTGCCAGGTATTATTGGCCAACAATGGGAGCCGACTCTACAGCTCATGTCAGGAAATGTGAGAGTTGCCAAAAACATGCCACAAGGTAATTATCCCCTCCAAAGGAGTTGCAATATATCTCAGCACCATGACTGTTCTTCAAATGGGGGATGGACTTATTAGGACCATTCAAAGCAGCGGAAGGACAGTTAAAATGGTTGGTAGTTGCAGTTGACTACTTTACTAAATGGATTGAAGTCGAGCCACTAGTCTCGATCACGTCAGCGCGGGTGCAAAGATTCTTCGAGAAGAATATTGTGGCGAGATTTTGGATCCTTGGCGAAGTCATTACTGACAATGGCCCCCAATTCATAGATAAGCGGTTCCAAGAGATGATGGTCGGGTTGCAGATCAAGCATCATTTTGCCTCAGTGGAACATCCTCAATCTAATGGACAATTCAAGTCTGCAAACAAAGTGATTGTCGAGGCCCTATGGAAGAGGATGTATGATGCTGGTTCGAGTTGGGTAGAACAACTTTACTATGAGTTGTGGGGAATCCAAACCACGATTTAAACATCAACTGGAGAAACACCCTTCCGAATGACGTATGGCTGCGAGGCCATGATACCAGTGGAAGTCGGACAACCATCATGGAGGCATGGCCAGGTGCTACAAAAAGGCGAGGAAGGAAATAATGAAGCATTAGCTGTAGAATCAAGTTTTGTAGAAGAAGTCCGAGTTGCCGCTCATGCTCAGGATCTCTTAGCTAAGCACCGCATGGCAACATCTTACAATAAGAAGGTGATCCCGAGACAATTCGAACAAGCCGACTTGGTTTTACGAAGAGCAGACATCGGGAATAAGAATGCCCGAGATGGAAAATTTGCAGCTAATTGGGAAGGACAGTATCAGATAACACAAAAACTTGGTCGAGGAGCATACATGCTGGAGACCTTAGAAGGCAAATCGGTTAAACGAACATGGAACGCAGACAAGCTTAAGAAATATTATAGCTAATATCATCAAGGATGTTTGTGTCATTTTTAGATTCTGTAGAAGTTTGTGGGTTTCTCTTTTATTGAGAGTATGAGTCGGGATGACATCATCGATGATCCCGGGTGCATATGGTTCTCTTTCATTAAGATCACAAAGTATGTTTTCTTTAGTTTGGTGGGTGTCTCTTTGATTGAGAGAATGAGCTAAATGATTATCATAGATAATCCCGTGATCATATGATTCTCTTTCATTGAGATCGCCAATACAAATAATGTAATACGGTTGTATGTGTTTATGGTTTTGCTTTTGTTGGGAATATGAACCGAGAATGATTATTATTTACCTCGGATCATATGGTTCTCATTCAAGATGGCCATAATTTCATTGTAATATGACGATATTAATTTAAATAAAGTGTTTCATTCAGTATTATTGTGCGTGTTTTATGTAGAGTATGGATCACGATAAGCCGAGATTCATATGGTTCTCTTAAAACTTAAAATAATACTAGAAAAGTTTATTAAGTGAATTTCTCGGCAATGATTGATGCGCTGGTCAATCCTGATCAGATTGACATAGGGAATGTTCTATCAATATATTCCTTTCAGCAAATTGATCATTGTAAAATCTGAATACGTCTCAGAAATAAATCTGTATAAACAATACTTGGCCATTGGAACCAAGATAATATTTATTTCGCGCGCGAAGAATAATTTGGTCGGATAATAAAATTCGATTCACGACTAATGAGAATGTATTAAGAGAAAAACTCTAATGCATTAAGTAAATTAAAGCAAAGTTGCAATGTGTTTCAGGATTGAACCCGGTAATGTTCAAAGACTTATAAAAAGTTTTACATAAAAAACCAGCATCCCGGCCCTTCAAATCTTGGAAGATGGTGGCTGGCTGTCTGGTTGGCGGGTGGAGGTCGCTTCCTCTCCGGGAATCGGATCTTCATTCATGGGGATCGCGGAGTCTTCAGGAAGAGAAGGAGGAATTATCTTACCCTCTTCTACATAAGATAAGTAATGCATCCCGGTAATGTTGAACTCAATACCCGGGTTCAAACATCGAATTTGCTCCAAAGTATTATTAAAGGATTCCTCCACCGTCGAGGCTAAGGTGTCCCCCATTGACGTAATTTCCGCCTCAACAGCCTGTATCTTGTCTTCCAAGAGAACCTTCAGATCATTAAAGCTGGAGGTTTGTCAGGTTTCGCGTTGTTCAGCAGCCTCCAAGCTGGCTTGAGCTCGTCCTAGATTGGTACAGAGGGAGGTGTTGGAAATCTGGGAAGCAAGAAGTTCCTCCTTAAGCTTTTTATTTTCGGCTTGGGCCGAGAGGAGCTCCTCATAGATCTTTTTATTTTCTTCCCGGGAAGCCTCAAGCTCTCCCACCGAGATAATGTACTTGTGCTGCAAAGTTGAGAAACTTTGTACTAAAGAAGTGCACTTGTAAGCATTTTCCTCGATGCGGTCGAGCTCCTCATAATCCACATCCCCAAAGCATCTGGATTCGAGAAGGCGAGCGGGAGCCTTAGTTATCTTGAAAAGCTCACCAGTCACCCCTTTCTCCCACAGGTTCCCGGTTGAGGAGTGAGAATCTTTAGTGCGGGGGTGGGAAGATGAAGAATCAGGCATAGAGGGAGACATCCTTGCGACAACGCTGGGTTGAGTAGCTGGGTCCGAAACAGGCATGACCATTTCCTCCTGTTGAACCAATGGCTCCGAGTGGACGATTTTGCGTTTCTTCATCTTCTCCAAAGTCGTTCGATAGGAAGGAGGTTGAGTCCGCTTAAGAGGCTGCACTGGTTTGGCTGCTGCCGCTTCAGTTGATGCAGCTCGTGCCTTTGCAATCTCGGTAGCTGTTGCCTTGGCTTTGGCTGCCTCGGCGGTCGGAGTCTTTTTGCCAGCTGCCTCATTTTTCTCGGCAGACTTGTGGGTACTGGAAGCCTTTTGTGCCGAAGACCTAGTATCTATTGGTTTCGGAGGTTGAACGGCCGAGTCGGTAGCGGCAGCTGGACCAGGCTTAGAAGTGGAGGATGGTTGAAGACCCATATTGTCAGCTGTAACACAAAAGAGACGGTTAGATATGATCACTATATATATTATAAAATAATAACTTAAGCATTTTCATTTCATATTACAATGCGTGGGCATCTAAATACTCGGTAATTTGAAAAATTGAAGAAGCATCCGAATTCGATAAATCTTCTTCAGCAAACCGGTAAGATGCGCTACGAAGGTCATGGTGAGTTTTGGACCAGTAAAGCGGAAATCTCCACTCCACCTCTGACGACTCGGGGCTAGATAAAAAGAAGGGTTGTTTGCTGGGTTCGGCAACAACCTTGAAGTATTTGTCTTTGAATCCCTTGAATGATGCAGTATATGGGGTAAAAAGTTTACATTTGGATCGGCCACGGAGAGAAACCCACCATTTCTGGTTGGGAGGTTCTTTACCCGTCCTGCCGGTATGAACGTTGTAATAATAAAAGAATAAGGGTACAGTACAGGGGATTGCCAAGTCTTCACAAAATAGCTCGAAGGTCTTGACAAATCCCCAGCTACTGGGGTGAAGTTGAGAAGGGGCTATACGAAGGTGGTTCAAAACTTTGATTTCAAAAGAAGAAAAGGGGAAACGGATTCCTAATTGGGTTACTACGTCTTAATAGAAAAAGAAGAAGTTGGGCTCAGTCCCCTCCCGGATAGCATAGATAGGTTCATTCGGGTTGGGAGCACGGATAGCAAACCCATCTTGGTTTCCTACGGGGGTAGCGGCAATGAGAGTCGGATCAAGAGTAGAAAGGGTGCTCAATACTTCATGAGTAACCCAAGGGAATTTGGAAGCCAAGGGGGGAGGACTATCTGATTGGGACCCAGCCGATGGTGATTCACCGATAGTTTCCGAAGAAGGATCCATATATAGCTACATTAATAAAAGACGAGAAAGATCAGTAAAGCATACCTGAAGGCGAAAAACTAGATGAACATGCAGAAGAGGATATAATGGAGACCTCGGCGGAAGTAGCTGACCGGGAAAGCGACCTTAGTATCACCTTTCCAGTTTGAAGTGTGTTTGTTGTTATAGGAACAAGTATGGGATTATGTCGGCATGATCCAAGTATTGAGTCAACCATCCGGTCAGACCCGAGGTGCAAATAGTGAGTGCTTTCAGCAACATAGTCAAAACAAGCGTCATACCAGATTTCGAAAACATCATCCGAGCATGGCGAGGTGGCTTTGGATTTAGAATCCATAGAGGAAGAAATGAGGGAAACGGAAGAACCCCTCAGCGGATTTTGGATTTGGTGAACCCTAGGATTAGGAAGGTCAGACTTCCTAATATGAGGAGAATCCCTAGATTTGGATTCGGGGTTACGATCATTAAGGGTTTGGTAACATTTGTGATTGGGGGTTTGGGAGCTTTAGGTTTCCTAGAGGACGAAGAACCACCGGTGTAACCACGTAGAAGGTCCTTTTGCTTTTCTTCTTCTGAGAGAGACAGGCCAAAAAACCACCACCCAACTTTGGGGTGATGGTTTTTTGCAACTGCTCCTCTTCTTCAGAGGTAAGTTTCATTATGAAATCAACCCACAAAAATGCAGGTGTAGAAGAAAAGGAAGGGAAACTCAAGAACAAAACTCAGATATTTAAAAACGAGTATACAAAAACCCAGAAATAAGAATATTCAAAAGAATAAAGACATGCGACTGGAATAAATTAGAAGATGGACGCTATTGAAAGCATAAAATAGAAGAGGATGAGGAAGATACCTGTTTTGTGTGAGATTTTTGAAGAACTGGAAGAGGATGAATAATGATGAAGAGAATGCAAGAAAAAAGTGTAGAGAGAATGAAAGCACAATGCTCATGACAAGGTAGAAAATAAGAGAAGTGATCTTTGAAGAAGAAATTTGAAATATAAAAGAAAAGGTGTAACCGCCAACTGAAACGAAACGGAACTATTGACAGCTGGCAATATCGAAACATCAGGAGGATATAAAAGTATTGTACAACTTAATGGTGGGGGCAAAGGAGGAAAGGAAATATTAAAATAATGATTACAGTGTGAACTGAAGTGACGTTGTGTTTAATGCGCAAGCTGCGACTATAAATTAGATGCAATGATGTGGAACAAAATCCCGTAATATGAGGGAAGTAAGGGACAGATCTTTTGGTTCAAATATTTAGATAACTTGGACTGAAGTTTATCTCGGTAGTTGTGTTTCATATTTTTAAGTTTAAACAATTGGAGCCAACTTTTGAGGTATATTAAAGCAGTATCCCGGGTATAGGTTATCATAAAACACCTCGGTAAAAGTCAATGATTAGAGATGTAATAGTACAAACACATCCCGGCTACCAAGAGTGCTTGATAACCGGGCTGGGGGACAACTATTATGGAAATAATAATTGGGCTTAGTCATAAGGCCCAATAAAGAGTAATGGACGTTCATTCCAACTGAAGGACTGTTGGTGGTTCGTGACCAATTCAAAGATTATGACTTCAACAGTTAAGATCGTGGCCGCTATTTCCGGACACAGCCCATAATTAGTTGAGAGGTATGTGATCTATAAATAAAGAGTGGTTACAACATAAAGGTACACACAATTCTAACTCTCTCGTTCAATTACACAGTGCACACACCCCAGATCAATTGAGGTGTATCCCTTAAGCATTGTGATCATCTATTCTGAGATATTTGCTCTTAATAAATATTCTCAGGATAGGAGAGAAAGAATTACATCATACAGCAACATATCAGCACATTTGCTGAACATTTGTGTTCTGGGAATAAACAGAACAAACCTTATATTTAATGGTTGTTGATTAAGAGAAATGATGGGATTTTTATCTCCATCGTGTTAGCATAAAAAAGACTTTTAACATTTTTTTTCCATTATAGATTGATTCTAAAATTAATATGGAAAGTCTTTTTTTTTATGTTAATTGTGTTGAGAATAGATGTAAAAATTATCTTACATCACTTTTTTTTTTCAAAATTGTCATTTCCTACACAAGTTAACTACAATGAATATATATAGAAAGCTTATTTTATACATTGCTTGTTATAATAATCAATGTTCAAACTGATTTTCTATATCAATTATCAAAACAATTAATGTAGAAAGTCTATTTTATACTAAAAGATAATAATACAGCTACATTGCAATATTCCTTACCATATACAATATTTCAATTTAAAAATCACACAAATATAGTAACAAAAACGGATTAAAAAAAAAAACAGAAAATTTTCATTTCATTATACGTGTGTGTGATACATTTTGTATATCAAAATATAAGTGAATTTTCCTATTACAATGACTAATGAAAAACATCTCAACAATTTCCCTATTACAAAGTGACCATGACCTTCTCCTTTCTAGTTACATAGATTAATTACAAGAATTTTGATTGTTAGGGGACGTTTGCTTCACAAATAAATTTTTTTAGTCTCAAGGAATATTTGTTTTTCCTGGGAATATAGTATAAAAATATTATTTTAAGATATTATTAAAAATGTGTTTGATTAATTATTAGAATTGGATGGTATTATTTTTTTTATATTTTTTGGAATGATTAAGACATGTATTTGGTTGAATTATTTTTCCTGAAATATATATTATAGTTATTAAAATATCCTTATTTCAATAACTCTACAATTCTTGTCCCCTCCCCCATGTGTTTTACGATTCCAATAATTGAAAGAGAAACAATAATTACCTATTAAATATCGAGTATTGGAGGGAAAGAAAAAAATATATCATAAAATATTAATGTATAAATGAAATTGACAGTAAATAAAATTAGAGACATATTAATTGGAAAGGAACAAAATTTGCATGTTTAGAAAAAAAATTTAAGCACATATCATGAAGGAAAAATGAGATAGAATAGTGGGTAGTGGTTAGTAAGATGGTATATATGAATTTTTACTGATGAAGAAATAACAAAATAGTACTGAAATTAACACCCTGTAAGTCCCACATTCTTTTTACTATATATAAATCCCGTATTTGAGAGATATTCACTAATCTTTGTTAAAGCTTCCACCTATGCTGTGTAAGGAAACTTTATCAAAGATGAATCTATGTTAATGATTAGGGGGCCTTAACCCTCCCTCCTTCCCTCCCTATTTGTTTTTTTTTTTTTTTTGAAAAGTTCAACAAGTATGATACGATGGTATAATAGTCATTATATTTATTTAGGACTATTAATATAAGAAAGACGGTTGTACAACCATCGTTGTATGTCTTAAATAACCAATGTAGAAAATCCATGCTGTAATAGTGATAATTTAACTTTTTTATATTGTACAACCATCATTGTATGCCTCAAATAATCGATGTAGAAGATCCCTACTGCAATAGTGATAATTTAACTTTTTTATATTGTCAAGAGATAACATTGTCTTATATTTTTAGATGAATAATTGATTTCTCCTTTTATAGTCTTATGATAATTATGTTCTTTTTTCTTTTGATAAAATATTTGAATGTCATTTAATTCTTTTTATTAGTACTTTTCTCTTCGTTATTACTATTTTTAATCTATAAACGTTTGCATTTTTTCTTGTAGATATTTTATATAAAATTTAACGTCTATATATTTGTTAAATAAATTTTATTTTCGGTAAAGAATGTTATTAGTTCATCTAAAGTATGTGAAATCCAAAATTAGTCCTTTTAAATTTTTTCCCCTTTTCAATCTGTCTAAAATTTTAACATATTATTAGTTACAGAGGTTGTTAACTCTATTAGTAAATCCAATATCTTCAACAGATATTTTAATATGTACTATCATATTTTTTTAAATTGTTGTAAAAATGTGCCAGACAAAATATGTGTTTAGCTTGTTTGTCTTGTAAGTGAATTTCACTTTAACTTGTGGAATAAATAGTAACATGTTAAAATATTAGAGGGGCTGAAATGATATAATTTTTTTTTGGAAGGATCAATTTTAAATTTCGCAAATTTTAGAGGGCCAAAAAACATACTTTATTTTTATTTTTTTATAATTTAAACTTACCTTACAAGTTTGTGGCTCCATCCTTGGAGATGAGTGAAAAAACATGGAACAATTAATCCACAACGCACATGACTTATAATAAACAATTAATCCATTTTTTTTATGTATTTATTATTGATTTAAATATATTTTTAGTTCCTCAAATTAGGTCTTTATTTTTTTACTCCCCGAAGAATGAAGTTATTTTTTTTAGTTCGTAAATGTCGACAATTAACTTTTTTAGTCCTTTTTCACACACACCATTGAAACAACCAAATTGGAAATACAAAATTTGCAATTTCTGGTTGCTTTTGACCGCTACAACTTGCAAAAAAGATAATACTAATAAATAACACCTGTGCTTGTAGATGAGTAAGCATGCGCACCATAAACTGGACCACACCAAACCCAAAAACCCAAAAACCCAACAACTATTATAAATTTAAACGCACATCATACTCCAAATGTTGGAGGTTCAGTCTCTAGTCTGTGCTCTCCAAATTAATTGCCGAAAAAGAGAAAGCATGCATCATAACCATAACCGCAGCAACAAAAACATTAGCACTAAACGAAATTATGAACACTTATTAGCGCTGAATCACAAACAAATAAACACTTAACATGTCTGGTTGCTTCATGTGCTTAAACCCCAAACCCGCATAAAGCCATAAACTACAAAGTCAACAACAAAACATGCATGACCCTAAACGCATCCTCGGGCACAAATTACATATAATGTATACCTATTTGTATAATAATGAAACATGAAAAGCTCCGTTGTTAACTCAAAGTTAATTAACTACTTGATTAGTATAAGAAAGTAAACGAAATTAATAAATATAGCTCAATTGATAACATAAATTGAATTTATGATAAATAACGTGAATTTGATTTCCATAAAATATATTTTTGGGGAGGAGGAGCAATTTAAGTACGAGTGTATGAATATGTGATCATTAGAAGTGAGACTGCACTTCCTATTGCAGTGAAACATCGACACTAAGCAGCACTTCAAGTCCTAGTCGGTGACTCGAGAGAAATGCTCAAAAAGGTGCCCAGCAATTAAAAAGAACAATATTGAACTGGAAGGATGAGGAAGGCATGTATAACATTGCTGTAAAATTAATTGTGAAATATCTCCGTATAAATAACGTTTACTCTTAATTATACATTCAGCCACTTAAAAATCCCTAGCAAGGAATGCATCCACGAACAAAGTAGCTTTTTTACCTTTTGTTTTTCTTATTTAGACAGTCTAAAATAAAATTCCTTAGCCCTTTAGTCCAAAGTATTAAGAGCAACGGCAAAGCACAATAAAGAGAGAAAACCACGTATAGGGTAAAAGGGTGTTGAGGCCAACGGATCAATTGGGTGTTGGTACACACGAATTTGAGAGAAAAACAGCTTCTATTACTCACAAGAATAGAATTACAGAGATTTACAAACTCAAAACAAAAAAACTCTCAAACTCAGATCACTGACACAACACTCACTAAGAATTCTCACTACTTGGATGAATTCACTCTTGGTGTTTCTGTGTGTCTAAGTGATGATTTACAACTGAGGGGAGCACCTCTATTTATAGGCTGAAGTATGGTGTGAACGTTGGAGTGGTAAGTCAAGGAAGGCTGCGTGAACGGTGGTGCATTAGCTGG
>PYAF01001152.1:9389-21863 GCA_007407185.1 Glycine tomentella | reverse complement strand
GCAATCAAAACTGGATTTCGGGCAAAACTCAGAAAAACCCAGAAAAACGAAAAATCGACCAACACCTCAAACGTGGCTCTGATACCACTTGTTGAGGCCAACGGATCAATTGGGTGTTGGTACACACGAATTTGAGAGAAAAACAGCTTCTATTACTCACAAGAATAGAATTACAGAGATTTACAAACTCAAAACAAAAAAAACTCTCAAACTCAGACCACTGACACAACACTCACTAAGAATTCTCACTACTTGGATGAATTCACTCTTGGTGTTTCTGTGTGTCTAAGTGATGATTTACAACTGAGGGGAGCACCTCTATTTACAGGCTGAAGTATGGTGTGAACGTTGGAGTGGTAAGTCAAGGAAGGCTGCGTGAACGGTGGTGCATTAGCTGGAAGCATGGTGGACAGCTTGTCATTAATGATGGCTGGGGCAGCTAGTCATCAATGACAGCTGGAGTGACGGCTGGAAATCATCAAAGGGGTGGGAGCTATCACCATCATAGCGACTACGTAGCTCCCCAGAAGGAAGGCCGTTGGCGAATATAGAAGAAACCAGATAGCATTCCTCCTCGGCAACAGAATGACAATTGCGAGAGTTGATGCCATAAAGGAACTCATATTGAGGAGCGAAAATAAACTAAACTCTGAATCAGACATGATTGAGTTCCCATCTTTTCGAATTGAAGATTTGTAATTTATGGATTCAGGAGAGGCCACGACATGAGTCAGAGTATTATTAGTAGTCCCAACATCAGATGGATATAATCCACCAGGGGGACTCAGGGATGCTTGATAAGTGGCGGTCGCAATAAGAGTGGCAACTACCAAATATACGTTGCGTTCCTCCTCTGTCATATACCGTCTCATCCAGGGAAATAACATCCTACGTAATGTCTGATGCTGTTTTGCCTTTTTGATTAATATGCTCTTCATATTGTCGTTGCTTGCAATTTCTGATGTTGTTTTGCCTTCTAAATTCTTGGCATCTAAATCCATCATATTATACTTTAACAATAATGACACTGCCTGTATAATGACCAGAACGTCAAAAAACCACAAAATGGTATTGTTAATTATATACAGGTGTCATAAAAATACTTACACTTAATTAGAACTACCGACTAATTTTTTTGCTTTTTAACATAAGAAATAATACTCTATTAAATATTTGATATATATGCCTTTTAAAGGACAATAGTTAATTTTCTTTCCAACAAGAAGCTAGATATCCTTTCTAGGTATAATAATAATAATAATAACAATAATAATAATAATAATAATAATAATAATAATAATAATAATAATAATAATAATAATAATAATAATAATAACTCTTATTCTACTCTCTAAATCATAAGCATCCACCATTTTAGTTTTTGGATATATTAAATTTTAATTTTTTGAATTGTCACCAATGAATTATGCCCTCATACTAACATTTTACTCATATCAAGATTAAATTCAAATCAATATATGTAAATAGATTAAATGATACCTCTATGTGATTGTAGAGTGCTGCAACGTGCAAAACGGTATTGCCTTTTTGATCCTTCCAGTCCAACATTGTTCTTATGAATTTTTGACAATCTTTTCGGGAATTTCTCATGAGCCACCGAAATAGGACTTTAAGTGCCCCATAGTCTCCATGTTTCACTGCAATATGCAGTGCAGTCTCACTTCTAGCAGTCACATCTTCAATGGAATCTGGACAAGCCTTGAGAAACTTATCCAAAAGCTCGGTTTTGCTTTGTTGAGTTGCCAAATGCAGTGGAGTGAAGCCTTCCCTCCCTTTGACTCGGAGGAGGTCTTTGTTCATTTCTACAAGGCGAAGGACCATTTTGTCATGGTCGCGTTGTAAAGCAAGGTGGATGGGAGTGAAGCCTTCTGGATTTAGTTTCAGAGCAAGTGAAGGTTTCAGTGTCATGATCTCAGTAGAAAACTCAAAATGACCAAGAGATGCAGCAACATGCAAAGCAGTCTGAACAAATGGCATTGAATCTATGGACACCAAAACACGTGGATCCTGCTGAATCACTTGGTAGAGACCGTCTATGTCATTCCCTTGGGCAGCAACTTTCAACGCCTCAGAACTCATTATGTTGAGGGTACTTCTTGGCTTTGATTCTGAGCGTAGCTTGGTGAATATATAGTTGTCTTGTGAACACCTTGGCTCCCAACAACAATAATATTTTTGGAAGACTTTGTTGGAATCGATTTGAGTTGTGATCTTATCGGACAGGTAATAAGTTGCTGCCTATAAATTGAAAGAAAATGATATTTTTAATGGGTAGATATCAAGAAAAGTATAAAAACCTTTATTCTAACTAGGAAAGGAAATGAGTCAGTATTTAAATATTTTGTGTTTTTCAATGTTCAAACACATGCAGCGACTGGGACATGTTAAAGTCATTTTTTATTTTTTGGGGTGAAAAACGAATTGAGTTTTTAATTGGACACAGACCTGGATGGTCTTTGTTTTCTCGGCAAGACCTTGGGGGCAACCATGTGCTCCAAAACAATGTTATTATTATCATCGATCATCGTAAGGGTGTAAGATAATTAATGATCTTCTTATGAAAATGGTTAATCTTAAACATTAGATTCAATGAAAGATATTAATTAAATATTTAAAATTAAAATTAAAATCTTATGTAATCATTCATCAAATCATTAAAAGATTCATCAATGTGATCGATCTAATTGAATTGGTTGAATAGAATATGTATATTATTATAATTTTTTATACTATCTTTAATTTATACATCAATCATATGTTAAATAATAGAAAATAAATCAGTAGTAATTTGGTAAATAAATAAGACGTTTTTATATAGGCTATCATTTTACCTAAGTAGGAAAAGTTTTTTACATCAGTTGTTCTTCTAAACCAATGTAATTAGTGCACATACTTCTTAAAAAGGGTGTTTAATTTCATGCAAACCCTTCCTTATTCCACTTCCTTCGGATTCCCTCTATCCCTTTTCCATCATGTGTATTATGCATATAATCAGTACATAGACAACAAGAAAGACGATACGAAAAATAAAGTCATTAATTACCATATCTAAGGTCCCACATCTTGATGGTAGTGTCATGAGAACCCGTAACAACTTGGGGATCCTGTAACCAAAATATGAGCAGAATAAGGCCTATGAAGAGTAGAAAAATAAAGGTTTAAAAAGTAGAACAAATTAAGACATGTTTATTGAAAGCTGCATTTAAATGACAGTCTGTTTTCACATTTAAATGACAACCATGTGCTCCAAAAAAATGATGTTATTATTTTCATCATCGTAAGGGTGTATGATAATTAATGTTCTTATGAAAATGGTTAATTTTAAGCATTAGATTCAATTTCTGATTGAATGGGAAAAGATTTGGGATTGAAAATTGATTGGACTATAATTCTTATTATTACCATTCATTAAAGAATGTCTTTTGTGTTGTTTTATTTCTTTGCACATTGTCCAAGGCACGGGTTAGGATTTGGGATTGAAAATTTATTGGGTTATAATTCTTATTATTATTATTCATTAAACACTGCTAAAAAAATTATATGTAATTAAAAATTGTTAATTTTTATAATAATTATTTAAAAGCATAAAAATAGAATTTTGTTCTTGCCAAAATTTGGAAATTCCACGTGTGAGCTTGATGTGGCCTTGGTGGACTCCAAATTCCATGCCGCGGAGTAGAGTTAGGCTTTGCTTAGAGGAGGGACCTGCAAAACAAAGGAAAAACACTCCGACGCTCAAGTCAGAATATTAAATTTGTAAGGGTGGCCGAGGGTGGACTCAGCCTAATATGTAGAGAATGAGAGACTCGAGTAATGTATTCAAGTCTGTGAGAGAGAAATATATGGAGTGTATGAAATATGTGGTATTCATGAAGTCAGAACGTCAGTGTGTATGGAATGAAGTGAGTCAGGAGTGAGAATGGAGTCAAGGGGTCAAGAGAATGCACCTGGAGGGTTGTATTTATAGCGTGGAGTGGGCCTTAGGCCTTTGCTTATAGATAATCTGTTGATAAGATAATAATACAGATAATAGCAGGCAATTATCTTAATTTGAATAGGAGATAATGTGTACCTTATTGATATATTGTTACTTGTAGATAAGTAACAATTTGTAAATAACTTGTTGAGATATGGTAAGATAAGGTGGTTGCCCCTATTTTGAATATCCTTGCATTTAGATAGGCAATGGACGAGTAGGGAGAATATTGCTGATGTCCGGGCTCCTGTAGAGGGTCGACGCTCCTGCTCCTGTAGCAGTATTGATGGAGAGCCCGGACATTGTGTTCGGGCTGGCATCTGGAGGCTGAATAAGCACCTATTAATGGGGCAATGCTGACATGGAGAGTGGCCACGTGTATACGGACATTTATGAGGCTGCCACGTGAAGATTCCACCAGTCTGGGATGAATTCTTCTTTTCCAGCGAATTCAGCTAGGAAGTCTGCCATGAATTGTGCCTTTATTGGATCGCGTGGCTCATATTGAATGTCAAATTCTGACAGTTCGACTGACCATGCTACCATTCGGTCTGCCAGCTCTGGTTTCCTGAGTACCTGTTTAATAGGATAATTAGTTTTAACTATTACTTGGTGACTTTGAAAATATTGTCTGAGGCATCTGGCTGAGGTGATCAGTGCCAAGGCTATCTTTTCAATCATTTGATAACGCTTTTCGGCATCATGTAGCATGCGACTGGTGAAATAAATTGGGAGTTGGCGCTTCCCTTCTTCTTGGATGAGTGTTGAGCTAATGGCGTCGTCTGTTGCAGAGAGATATAAAAGCAATGGTGTGTCTTGTCGTGGTCGAGTCAAGACAGGTGGTGCAGCAATTGTTTCTTTGAACGTCTGCTAGCTTCGGAAGAAACCGGGATAGCGCGGCTAGTCTCCCATTCAGCTTCTGAACTTCATTGACACTGGTTGGGCTACGCATTTGCAATATGGCTGAGCACTTGTCCGGGTTGGCTTTAATACCTCGGTGTGTTATCATGAAACCGAGGAACTTGCCGCCACCTACCCCGAACGTGCACTTCTCAAGATTAAGGCGCATGTCATACTTCCGGATTTCCTCGAATACCTCTTCTAAGTCCGCTACATGCTGGGTTACACTTTGAGACTTGACAACCATATCATCCACGTACACCTCGACGTTGCGTCCAATCTACTTTTTGAAAACACGGTCCATCAGTCGTTGATAAGTGGCTACTGCGTTTTTGAGTCCGAACGGCAAGACCCTGTAATAGTAATTAGCATCTTCGGTGATGAAGGCAGTCTTCTCCTCGTCCGGAGCGTGCATTCTGATATGATTATAACCAGAATATGCATCCAGGAAGCATAGGATGTGGAACCCGGACGCCCCATCGACGAGTCTGTCAATGTTGGGTAATGGGTATGCATCCTTGGGATATGCTTTATTTAGATCTGTAAAGTTCGTACACATGCACCATTTGCCACTGGCTTTTTTAACCATGACAACATTGGCGAGCCATGTCGAGTATCTGACTTCTCTGATGAAATTGGCCTTGAGTAACTTGTCGATTTCCTCCTTGACTGCTTTCCGTCGTTCTTCTCCCATATTTCGCTTTTTCTACGCAACAGCCTTGGCTTGTGGACATATTGCTAACCTGTGACATATGAAGCTTGGGTCGATGCCAGGCATGTCAGATGGCTGCCAAGCAAATAGTGATGCATTTTTGTGGAGCACATTAGCTATGTGCCTGTATTCGTGACTGATGAGTCCTTTGCTAAGCTGTGTGCATTGTCCAGGTTTAGGACCTAGCTGTAGCTTGACTAGTTCTTCGATTGGTTTTGGTCCTTTGTCGATGTTGTCATCGCACAGATCCACATTGAAGGTTTGACTATCACAGGCTACAAATACTGTCAGTGTAGAGGGAAACAAATTTTTATCGATATTCATTACCTGGGTGGTACCCCCCGAAGTGGTACCATGTCTGACTGGCTGTCTGCGAGGAGGATATGGTGCCACTTTAAGGCTCTCTACATAGCACTGTCTGGCTTGCTTTTGGTCTGCCTTTACGGTGACGATTTCTCCCGTTATCGTAGGAAATTTCATTTTTAAGTGAGGGGTACAGACTATAGCCCTCAACTCGTTCAATGTTTTCCTACTTATCAGGACAAGGTAGGACGTATCAGCGTCTACGATGTTGTACCTGATCGTGAAAGTTCTGGATAATAGACCTTGACCGAAGGTGGTCATTAGGTCTACGTATCCCATCGTGTCAACTCTTTCTCCTGCGAAGCCTAGGAGAGGTTCTGAGCAAGGCTGTATTGCTGATGATGAAATCTCCAGCTTCTAAAAGGTCTTTAGGTATAAAACATCAGTTGAGCTTCCCTGATCAATGAGTACTTTTGTTACTTTGAAATTGGCAATGATGAGGGACA
The DNA here is from genome assembly GCA_007407185.1 of Glycine tomentella. Taxonomy (NCBI): domain Eukaryota; kingdom Viridiplantae; phylum Streptophyta; class Magnoliopsida; order Fabales; family Fabaceae; genus Glycine; species Glycine tomentella. The sequence continues at coordinate 15,445 of PYAF01001152.1, read as the reverse complement.
CGACCATGGGATCATCCTGATGGATTGGATCAATTCCTTCAAAATCAGCGTCCTTAAAAGTAATAGGAGGAAAACTTCGCATTGGAAGACTATTGATGGAGTTAATGTCGATATCTCTGATAGAATGCAAATGCCTTTTATGGGATTGACTGGACGATCCTCCGTAAGAGAAGCCCCCAGCGATGGTATGGATCACATCACGAATATGTTGATTGGGATCTTCTCCTTGTTGACGAGGGGGTTGACGTTCGCGTCCGGGCTGCGGTGGTCTTTGCCTCCCTCTGTCTTCTGCATCGTCCCTGCGTCTATTATTGTTCCTGAAGCGATCTTCTCGTCGCTCCTCTTGTCTGTGCACTGGAGGGGGATTATCAGGTTTCTTTATAAACCTTGACAAATGTCCTGCCTGAATGAGTTCTTCAATTTTGTCTTTCAGAGCAAGGCAATCTTCTGAGCTGTGTCCAGTGCCACGGTGATACCTGCAATATTTGTTAGGGTGTCCTCCTATTCTGGAGGGAGCGGGTAGAGTTACCTGGACTTCCGTATTGAACGCTTCATCCATAACCATGGCTTGGTTGACTGTCAGGGGAGTGTACCTCTCGAATCTGGGTCCTTTGGAGATAAGCTGTGGTTTGTACGACCTATGCTTCTTGTTATTTCGTTGACGGTCGACAGGTGCTTCATGCTTATCGCGTTTTTGTCCTGCTTGTCTAACCTCATTACGGAACTTTGACATTTCTTCCATCTGGATATAGCCTTTAGCTCTTTCATGTATTTCATCCATGCTAGAAGGAGGTTTCTTGCATAGACTATCCACGAATTTACCAGGTCGCAAGGCTAGCATCATGGAATGCAGCGCTACTTCCGGATTTAGGTTCCTGATCTAAGAGGCGACATGTGAGAACTGTTCCATGAACTTACGAATAGGTTCATTATCGGCCTGGCGCAGTGTTGCTAATGCGGCGGATGTCAACCTAAGAGTCCGGCTTGTAGCATATTGGGCACTGAACTTCAAGACAAGGGTGTCGAAATTGTCGATGGACTGTTCAGGGAGATCACCATACCATGTTAACGCGGCTCCCTTCAAGGACGTAGGAAACACGCGACACAATATAGCGTCATTATTGGTGTAAAGGTTTACCTGCGAAAAGAAGGCATCGAGATGTTCGTCCCGGTCGGTAGTTCCATCCTACCTCTCTAAGTGTAGAGGTTTCCAACCAAAAGGGATGTTGACCTCCATGATACAATCGACAAGCGGATTGTGGCGAATGTTATGCCTTTCCATCTGGTATCCCTGCATTAAACTGGGGGTTCCTGGAGGGTCGACATTTTGTCGAGGTTGTGACTCGCCTTGTGTCTGTTCTTTTCTGGTAGTGTGAGTGCGTTTGTCCTCTCAAGTACGTTTTACTCGAGCTTCTTCATGATTAGCTTTCAACCTTTGAATTTCTTCCTGATGTCGGCATTCCATCTCCGCTATGTGGTTCTGGAGTTGCCGTATGGTGTCGGCATTCGTCATGGTAGTTTGTGGAGGGTTAGACGCGTCGACAGGGGTGTCGCGTCTAACGCTAGAGCGTGTACTGACCATGGACGGATGTTGGTGATTTGTTGAGATACGAGGCCGCAGGGTAAGTTTTACCTGGGCCCCACGGTCGGCGCCAAATGTTCTTGCCAAAATTTGGAAATTCCACGTGTGAACTTGATGTGGCCTTGGTGGACTCCAAATTCCGTGCCGCGGAGTAGAGTTAGGCTTTGCTTAGAGGAGGGACCTGCAAAACAAAGGAAAAACACTCCGACGCTCAAGTCAGAATATTAAATTTGTAAGGGTGGCCGAGGGTGCACTCAGCCTAATATGTAGAGAATGAGAGACTCGAGTAATGTATTCAAGTCTGTGAGAGAGAAATATATGGAATGTATGAAATATGTGGTATTCACGAAGTCAGAACGTCAGTGTGTATGGAATGAAGTGAGTCGGGAGTGAGAATGGAGTCAAGGGGTCGAGAGAATGCACCCGGAGGGTTGTATTTATAGCGTGGAGTGGGCCTTGGGCCTTTGCTTATAGATAATCTGTTGATAAGATAATAATACAGATAATAGCAGGCAATTATCTTAATTTGAATAGGAGATAATGTGTACCTTATTGATATATTGTTACTTGTAGATAAGTAACAATTTGTAAATAACTTGTTGAGATATGGTAAGATAAAGTGGTTGCCCCTATTTTGAATATCCTTGCATTTAGATAGGCAACGGACGAGTAGGGAGAATATTGCTGATGTCCGGGCTCCTGTAGAGGGTCGACGCTCGTGCTCGTGTAGCAGTATTGACGGAGAGCCCGGACATTCACTACTACAAAATAGGCTTCTTACATCGGTTCTTTACCCCTTTCTACATCGGTTGTACAACCGTCGTCGTTATAGGTGTCGTTAAAAAAATAAATTTTTAAAGTCGGTTGATAACCGTCTTAGAAAATGACTTTCTAAGACAGTTGTTAACTAGTAACCGTCTTAGAAAAGCACTTTCTAAGACGGGTGTTGGATAACAATCGTCTTAGAAAGTCACTTTCAAAGACGGTTACTAGTTAACAACCGTCTTAGAAAGTGTTTTTCTAAGACGGTTCATAGATAATAACCGTCTTAGAAAGTTGCAATCTAAGACGGTTCAAGGATAACAACCGTCTTAGAAAGTGTTTTTCTAAGACGGTTCATAGATAATAACTGTCTTAGAATGCCGCTTTCTAAGACGGTTAATAACTGTGAACCGTCTTAGAATACCGCTTTCTAAGACGGTTCTTTGTGAGAACCGATATAGTTTCTTTTTTTTAAAAAAAAATTTACACGTAGATAATAAAAGTCGCGGTATATAAAAAAAAGCCATACGAAATATATAAAAATAAAAATCATTTCATGGTATATATTAATTTCAATGTTTCTAATTACAATGGTCAAAAATAAGTCTACAAAATATATATATATTGTCATAATCCATACAATATACAAGGTAAATCCCATATTTAACAACTATCTAATTGTCGTAACTCCTATTGTGTAATTAAATAACAAATGTATGATGATTTTTGTAACCTCCTCGATAGAGTCAGTAACATATCCAAATTTGACTGTATTTCATGCATTCCATACTGTAACATAATGACATGTGTCATGTGTGTCAGAAAACAATAAAGTAAAGAACAAAATAATAATAACAAAAAATAAAAGTAGCCAAATATGAAAAAGTAAATAAAGAAAGACAAAATATATAAATACTGGAATCCAACTAATTGTATCAGGGTCACTAAATATTAATAATAGCAAATCAAGCTTTTATGAAAAGCACCATCAGCCTCTGCCACAACCAACAATGCACAGTGAATTTGAATAGGTAAAAGCATCCTAAGAAGACATAATACTTAATTCACAATTATAAAATTACATCCCAGAAAACAACTATAGTCAAGTAATAGATTTATAGTTAGTAAAGACTTGTCCATTTATTTTTCCAGTAGCATTCATTTAAGAACTAACTCCACCTATGATCTCATAGCCATTCCCAATTCAACCAATATAAAACTTATCAAAACCCTAAACATGAATAACTCAATCCTAAACATGAATAAATCAATTCATTTGCTCCACTATTTTTTAGGAAAATGTTAAAGTAACCTTTACAATTGTCAGGATTCATGTGTCAATAAAATATCAAGGCCAAACAGTATAGGAAAGGTAACTAAAGCACACAAGTTAATTGATATTGTAATTCATTTATTGGGGATTTTTTTTTCTTGTTAAAACATAACTGGATAAGATAACAAATTTTTTTTTGAGAATAAGGTATTCCCACCTCCAGAGCTGCCTTAAGTACCCAGCAAATCAAATGGCGTAGATGAACTTGAATCTGGACCACCACTGACATAAGAAACATTGCGAAAGTCAGGAGTCAAGACAATATTCACAAGTGCAATCAAAGTAAAATCAGTAAGTGCCGTGGCACGGAAAGTTATTAGCCAATAACCTTCTGCTGAGAATCTAGTTTGAAAGTAACATCATCACGACGCAAGGCAATGACTCGGCAAATGTATCCCTTCAAAGGACCTATCCTAATTCTGAATGTCTAACCAATACTAAACATGTTATTGTTGTCCCCATGGTTAACTGCATCCACAATTATCAAATTGAGAAAAATTAAGAAACCTGCATATCCACAGCTAAAACACTTGTTAAGGAGTTCTTGTTTGAATTTGTAGAAGTGTGGGTGAAAATAAATGCACAATTTCAACCATAGCATCATGGTTGGTGTCAAAAAAACCATCCTAGATCGCAGCAATTCAAAACCTTGGCTATCAATACAATAAATCGATTAAAATACCCAGTACTAAGGCTACCTCATTTATATCAAGCTGTTTTTCGGCTTCAATGTACATAAATCCTTTCATATGATCTATAACAAATGCAATCTTTAATTTAGTACCCAATGAATCCAAGTCAGCAAACTTCGGCATCAGACAAAGAGCTGAAAGCCTCTCCCGCCCAAGCTGCAGCAAAAAAAGAAAGAAAAAAAAAACTTAGCAAAACATAAACAAAAAAAGCACGTAAAGAAAATTGAAGGCAACACCAGCAATTTCAATTAGCAAAATCAGAATAGAATAATTTATTATGGAAACAAAAGCAGGAATGTAAATACACCAGAAAAAATAATTTATTGAGATCACAAACTTTTTAGTCTTTAAATGAAAACAAAATTAACAGCAACAGATAGAATAGGCATAAAGTTATTGAAGTAAATCAAAAGGTCCATTTTTATCCAGTCTTATAACCCATTTTTTCTTCTTGTCACCATAAAATAATTTTGTAGTATTTTCTCATTTTCAACTAAACTTTCAAGCAAACACTAAAATTTTGCACTGCCAGAAGATGCAACAACTCCAGTTCTGGAACTCAAATTACTACAAGGTTCTAATATATGAATGGGAAGAACCCTTCTTGAAGGAGTCTCTTGATTGTCACCTGTGGTGGCATGGTGTGATTTTTTTTCTTCAAAAGGTTCAGGTTTTAATGTTTTATATTATTTTGAGAAACTATAACGAGTAGCTCCTAAAACAATATCCACAAAAACTCACTTTACACAATCTTAAAATTACTTATTTTAAGCTTAAAAAAGTAGGCTCACAACAAGAGAAAGGCATTAAGTGACAACAAAAGAGGATGAGTTATCCTCAAGGAACCAGGGGAAAAAAGAGAGGGAAATTACAAAGGGTTAGAAAACCAATACCAGTACTGAGGATTTCTTGGGTGTCAAAAACTTCCTGGAAAATGTCCTTGAATATACCCAAAAGCAAAGAATTAAAAATGTGCTTGAGGATTTGATTAACTACAATTACAATGGTATCTCACTTAGAATTGAAGAGAAATTAAATACAAAGAAAGATGAACAATAAATATACTGAACTTCCATTTTGATTCTTTGTGAAAGTGTTCTCTGAAGTCAAAATTCACTTTTATGGAATTACTTAAAAAGACAATATTTACTTTTAAAAAAGTCAAAATTCACGCCTTGATATAGAAATGTGAATAGCTCGTACGTTTTGTCATTGTTTATGACTTGTCTCATGTTGTTCTTAATGAAAATACAATAAAAAAAAGATGAACAAAAATAACAAGAAATAAAATAAAAGTAGTTTTCTTTTTAGTTTCACATATAAAAAGTTTCTCTCCTAAAGTAGAGAAAATGTTCATTGTATTTTTTGTTTTACTTTTTCTTAAAATTAAATATTTTTTGTAATGTAAAAAATAATGAATAATTTCATGTTAAGAAAAAGAATAATATGGTACAAATTTTATTTTTTTAGTTAATTTAATTTTTAAATTACTATAAAAAGATTTTTATACAATTTATTTATGTTTCACTTACTCTTCTACAGAAACATAATTTCTTTATTTTTTATTTTTCATGTCTATTTATCCAAACAAAGCATCTTTTATTATTTTATTTTTCTTTTACTTCTATAAGTTTTTTCTCTTTTTTCTTTTCTCTCTATTTCACTTCTAATTCAAATACACATAAAT
>PYAF01001151.1:111207-122595 GCA_007407185.1 Glycine tomentella | reverse complement strand
GAGGTCTGTTTAAAGAGGCACCCTCCTTAAAGGTTATTTGTGAAGTATTCATGATTCCTTTTTGAAAGAAAAAGTGATCTTGAGTAATTTACAAGAACCAGCTCTTGATGCCAATTGAAAAACAAAGGAACACTTCAAAACAACCAAGAGGGGGGGGTGAATTGGTTGAACCTTGTCCAATTAAAATTTTAAAATCAGAGTTACCACAGGATCTTTATCACTTTCGAAAATTGTTTCAACACCAAGAATCAATATTCAATCAAATTCCCTTTCACAAAGAATAGAAAACAGAGTATAGAATTCTGAGCAATGATATTGATTCACAAACAAAGTAATTAAGAGATGATGAGATTAAGAGAAAGATTTGCCACAGATTTTATACTAGTTCACCTCAAACACTATGAGGCTACATCCAATTCTTCTACTCAACACTAGAGTAGAGTTCCACTATTGCAAAAAATATCCTTACAAGCAATTACAAGTCTCTCTTCATCAACCCTAGATAAAGTTCAGAAGTCTAAAACCCTATGAGACTCTTAGAGACCAAAACCCTTTGCCAAGAACACTACTCAGCAAAAACTAGAGAAACACTATCTCTACACTTACATGAAACTCATTTATAATAGACAAATCTTTACAAACAATTCAAAGAACAATTTACACCTTCAAAGAACAAGGAAAGTTATCACCTGATAATCCAAGAATGAATGAACAATGAATGATATTCAGGTTGAATAGCAGATTACTAACTCAATGCATTCCTTTCCTAAATCTTTGAATGAACAATGAAGCTTTTTCTTCTTGATTCACCAACCCATGTGAATTTGTAAAGCTTCTAAGTATTTAGAATCTCATAATTATCACTAATAAAGGCTCAGAGCGTTTTTGACTGCTTACAATTCGTAAATCTCAAAATATTCAAAAGTTACAAACCTCAGCCTAAGAGGTTCTATTTATAACAGCTTTTTAACTGAAAATAATCGATTAATCACGCTCCAGTAATCAATTGTTTCGCATATGTAATCGATTAAAACAAGATAGTAATCGATTAAAATGTTTATAAAATGTCCTGAGTTTCAAGAACGAACCATTTAATCGATTATTCTGATACGTAATCGATTAAGACAGAGACATATGGTTTTCCAAGATAAACTATGTAATCGATTGAAGAAATAATGTAATCGATTAAAATGATCTTGAAGCTTTCTGGGTTTTGACTAAGAACAATATAATCAATTATTCCATGAAGTAATCGATTAAGACAGTCAGCATGTCTTTTTCTAAGATGCACGTTCAGGCATGTAATCGATTAGCCATATATTGTAATCGATTAAGACAAAGAGTTCCATCTTTTCATAAAAGTCTGAGTAATCGATTAAACAGATATGTAATCGATTACAATGATCATGTTTTGTTTTTAAAAGAACACGAAGAACAAAATAATCGATGCTCCTATTCTTGTAATCGATTATTTATTAGCAACTTAATTTTTCCAAAACCTTTTACTTTCTAAGTGCCTTTCTTTTACTTAATCAATTAATTCAATGACCTTTAAATGAATGATTGATGCATGATGTGCACACTTGGATTATCAGATCATATACTCCCTTTTATAATTTATCAAATTGATTCTTCAAGCTTTCCTTTGAGCATTTCCTTTGCATGTTTGAAAGTCCAAAATCTTGAAGCTTGATCCTTATTCCTTGATACTTGGCTTCACTAGAATCAACAATATGTTATCAAAATCAAGTCCTTAAGGATGATTTATTGTCATGTGAACTAGAGAAGTATTATTGCTTTTTTGTTTCATTCACATGAATCATGTCCCTCTAAATTTCTTTATAGTTCCATGCAATGTTTTCTTATTTGAGTTGAAGCATTCATTTCTAGCACATAGAGAGTGTTAAACTTTATCATTTAAATTGACCTTAAATTTTGTAGGTTGTTAGTCGAGAAATCTGGAAGATTCTGACTGAAAGGGCTGCTAACTTCAATATTGCCCTTGATGATGTGTCAATTACTAGTCTGACATTCGGCAAGGAGTTTACTACTGCAATTAAAGCTAAGCAGGTGGCTGGACAAAAAGTTGAGAGGGATAAATTTGTTGTGGAAAAAGCTGAGCAAGACAAGAGAAGTGTTGTAATCAGAGCACAGGTGATGATAAATTATTAATGCATAAATGCAGTTAACACTGGTGCTTAGTACAAGTTTCTGCAAGTTTTATATTTCCAATACAGTTTGTTTATTAAGGAAAAAAGTGTTATATGTTGGTTCTTTCGTGTTGTTCAATTTTTTACAAGGAGTTTAGTGTTTAATAGGGTTTTTTTGGGGATGGTTTCAATCTTATGGGGAGTTAGTGGATGGTTTGTGTCAAATTTTCAATCCCCATTCAATGGTTCAATTGTTGTTTTTCACTTGCTGAAGCTTGATTTTTTGTTTGGATTGGTTTATTTTGTGTTTGAAATGAAAAAGTGAAAGAAGTTTTGAAAAAGGAAGGAGAAGAAGAAGCAATTATTTGATTTTCTGTGAGATAGGCATTTGGATTTGTTCTTCAGTTGTTAAATTAGTCTGACACTGTTAGGTTTTTTGAGATTGCAATGTGGATTTAGCCTTAGTCTCTTGTCTGTGCTTTCAGTTTCTAGATTTGATAACCTTGTTAACTTCAAGCTTTACAAACTTAATCCTTCCTTCTCTACAACATTGCTTAATAAATCATTCATTTGTGCTGATTTGTGAAAATCAACATTTTTTGTATTTCACTCCTGATTTTTGAATTGGTTTTGCCAAATCTAGAAAGAGAAGAATTGAAAATATCCACTGTGTTATCATTAGTAAATTTCCTACCATGGTTCAATCATGAGTAACTTCCCTATGTTTTTTCCTATGATTTCCTTGTTTATTTCACTTTTTATATATCCAATTAGCTTTTCCTTATTTGCAATTGATGTTCTGTTCTAACTTGTAAAAGGAGAACAATGAATGGCACAAATGTAGAACAGTTAATTCATGTTTGTGATTTTCATAATATGTAGTTTTTATATTGTATACTAAAAAATAGTGAATAGAAACATACTTAACATAGGTTTTCATGAATCCATGAACATTGGGAGAAAAACCAACTAATGACAAGAAGGAAGATGGTAAGATTAATGTATTCTTAAAATAATATAAAAACATAAGACACAATACAATGATAAGTGATATGAAATTGCAACAAGGCTACCTATTCTCTCTGCAATATTTGGATCCCATTTTAAGAATAAACAGAAGTTGAAATGATTTTGCCTGACAAAGTGTGTTGTTTTCTATCAGCTCACTTAAAACTATATGTAGTGTAGTCATTGTTAAATTCATGTCACAATAGTTGGTATTCTTGAATTCATGCTGAATTAATTAATCATAAAAATTTGAGCTGCTTATTGCTTTGTTGTTTCTTTGTAAATGGTTCAATGGTTCTCATGTGCCAAGAGATCATTTGCTGCTGTCAATGAGCTTTCTCCATCCAGATTCCGCAGATGGTGTGGTGCATTATTTGGATTGATGCGTCATTTGCCTTGTCAAGGAGACCTTCATCACAGAAAGCTGCTCTTTTGCCACTTCTTATTACAAGTATTAATTACACAACACTCCACAAATAAGTTACCACTAGTAACTTGAATTAGGCACCAAATCCTAATGAGTTAAGTTTTATTTTCTTGATATGTGGTCTCCAAATATATAGTGTGAGAATATATTTCATCATGTCGAATGCCTTTTTTTATTGTTAGTTTTAATTGTCATAATGAAAGTCATATCAATTATCCATCCATGGAGATACATCAAAAGTTTTCAAAATAACATAATAAGAAAAATTAGTTGACTTACACATGTCCTTCATTATTGGAATGTAAACTCCTTTTAGTTGAATTGAAAGTGTTTATGTTCTTTGTGTTGTTGTATATGTGCAATGCAATATTTTATTCTTTTAAATGGTTATGGTCTGAGAGTGGACATCAATCTGCCTTTTTCAATTTGCTATATGATACAAGTTATCAATTTAAATATTTTTTAATTTGTATGCAGGGTTGGAGAATCGTTTGAGAAGAACGACAGTTGGTTCATATTTTATGTTTATGTGTTGAATTGTGATCATCCTGGAAATTGCATGTTATGAATAGAAAACTTGCTTAAAACATCTATGTTACTGTTGTAAGGTTTTCATAATGGACAACATGGAATATACACTTTCTTTTTTGTAAGAATCATTGCTGCAAATATGTTTGAATGTCTAATACTTAGCAGTGGAATGATGAGTATTTGTGTTATATTATTATAAGGTTTATATGACATGCAATTTCTGGTTATTTTGATTAATTATTAAAAAAATAAAAAATTTAGGAAAATTGGCTTCTAAGATGGTTTTCAAATGTAAAACCATCTTAGAATGGTTACAATCTAATAGAAATCAGAAACAACCATCATATGCTTCTAAGACGGTTATAGGCAAAAAATCGTCTTAGAATGTCCCATTCAAAGACGGTTCTAGCCTATAACTATTTTAGAATGTGACATTCAAACACGGTTCTTGAACATAACCGTCTTTGAAAGTAACATTTTAAGACAGTTCTAGAAAACAGTCGTCTTAGAATGCAACATACGAAGACAGGTCTTGAATATAACCGTCTTAGAATGTCACATTCTAAGACGGTTATCATCATGAATCGTCTTCGTATGTGTCATTCAAAGACGGTTGTGTTCTAGAACTGTCTTTGAAATCGTATTTGAATAACCTTTTTTTTTCCAACATTCGAATTCTTCGTATGTGGTATTCAAAGACGGTTGTGTTGCAGAACCGTCTTTGAATGTCATATTCAAAGACAATTGCACCCCACAACCGTCTTTGAATGTGACATTCAAAGACGGTTTTACTCATGAACCATCTTTGAATGCCACTTTCTAAGATGGTTCTAGCCTACAACCGTCTTTAAATGTGGCATTCAAAGACAATTTTACTTGGAACCATCTTAGAATTCTGAAAAAAATATAAAAAAAATATATTCAAAGGCAATTTCAAAGACTGTTATGGGCAAAAAATTGTCTTCAAATGTACCTTTCTAAGACAGTTCAGCAACTGTCGTCGAAAGTCTTACCTTTCCACGGCGTCGGCTACAAAGACGGTTGTAGAACTGTCTTAGAATGAGTCATATAACCGACATTGAATAGCTTGTTTGTAGCAGTGATTAGGGCATCAAGTGAGTGAAGAGTAACTTGATAAATTACAAATATTTTAATATATTTAAATTACAAATATATTTTAAAATCTTTTAGAAAGACTCTTTGACGATATTAAGCTATTTAAAATGTATATTTCAATATATAAGAAAAGATACTCGCGTGAAAGAATATTATAATTTACTTTAACAAAGTTAAGTTAAATAATTAAATTTTTATTTTAATATTAGAGAAGAAAGTAGTAATACTTGCATGTTTTTTTAGAGAAATACTCACATTTTACATGACAATAATTTACTTTAATCTTTTTTATTTATTTGTTCTTAAGTTAAAGTCCTTATTAAAAAATTGCCTTGTTCAATGCATGGTAGGAATCACAGTAAATAGGTCTCAGTAGAGTATTATAGTAGATGTTTTTATACCTACATATGCAAAAAATTCATGTATTTGATCTTATATTCGCACGGATAATAACTTTAATTATTCCACATTCTTGTATTTACTGGATACCGATATATACCCATACATGTACATTACCCACTTTACTTATATATAAAGTTAACAAATCAATAAAAAATATTAATTAAAAAAACTACTACAATTATAATTATCCAATAACATAAAACAATATTACAAATATGCACTGAAATTAGTTAACATAAACCCATTCAAACATAAGTTATAAAATAATATTACAAATATAATTATCCAATAAATCAATTTTAAGTGTCATGATTTAATCATTTGACATAATCATTAAAAAGTTTGACATTATGTGATGCTATTCTTTAACACTTGCAAAAAAAAAAAAAATATGCACTGAAATTAGTTAACTTATAATTATTCTACATGTAATGATATTCTATATGAACAATTTCGTAGTTGGTTAAAAAAGTATATTAAAATGAGAAACTTATTTAATGACACTTGGACGTGTGAGGTTAAAAAAAATATTTGGGTTCATTTATACTTAATATGGCTTATACTAAATTTTATATACATAGTTGTGTTCAAATTTAATATATTAAATATTTTATAAGGAGTCATGTTTATATACTAAATTTTATATACGTAGTTAATCTAGCTATTCAAAAACCAAAAGTTATGATGAATAGTTGATTAATATTAAATTTTAAGTAAACATTCACTCACCACCAACAAAATAAAGAAAAATTTTATTAAATAAAATATGATTTATCTTGATTTTAAATTTGAAGTAATAAAAAAATCTATTATGAATAAATGTACATGATCTTTTGTGTACTATTATGATAACAAGTTCCAAAACTAAATTTCACCCCATCTACAATGCTTTTCAAGTACATTGATTCATAATTCACATAATAGCATGACAAATTTATATGTGTGTCAATAAAACTTAGGTTTCCTACCAATTACCATTAAATTAAGCTACCTTCGGTTCTATTTTATATAAAAATAATAATTACTTGTACAGTCCAAAATGGTAAACGGACACGTGACCATTGCTAAAAGGTCATTATACACGTGGATACCCTCCATGTCAGCACTGCTACATTAATAGTGCTTATTTATTCTCCAAGTGTCAACCCGAACACTCTTGTCTGTCCTCCTTGTCAGCCTTGCTAAAGGAATGTAGACATCGAACTTCTACAGGAGCACTGAAGCTTACAGTGCATATCTCCTTATTAACAGCATATCAACTATGTCTGGTTATTCAAACAGGTGTAACCACCTTATCACCTAATATCTCTACAAGTTGTCTACAAGCTGTTACTTATCTATAAGTAACAATATATCAATAAGGTACACAATATCTTCTATTTAAATTAGATAAATTCCTGCTATTATCTGTTATTATCTTATCAACAGATTACTAACAAATAAAGGCCAAAAGCTCACACTCCACATTATAAATATAGGTTCTCTCTAAACCTTTACTAAGTCATTACTTATAAGATAATCACTCATCATTCATTCTCCATCCGAGACACACTCGGAAACCTGCTATTCTTCTTTACTCTGAGACCACCTCGGACATTCTTACTTAGTTCTGCTTCCATAATTGATGTACTTACTTGAACGTCGGAGTGTCTTTCCTTTGTTTTGCAAGTCCCTCCCCTAAACAAGGTTGACTCATCGTCCGACGTGCAGAATTTGGAACCCACCTGGACCTCGTCTAGCTCACAAGTAGAATTTCCAGATTTTGGTAAGAACATTTGGCGCCTACCGTGGGCCCTGGTAAAACATACCCTACGGCCTCACACCCAGACAAGTCATCAACACGCATTCATGGTCAATACACGTTCCACCGTTAGACGTGACACCCCTATTGAGGCGTCCAACCCTCCACGGATGACCGTGACGAATGCAGACACCATTCAACAGCTCCAGAACCGCATGTCGGAGATGGAATAGAAATATCAAGAAGAAATTCGAAGGTTGAAAGCTGACTGCGATTACCAGGAAACCAGAGCAAGACATCCACAGGGAGATGAACGCTCCCCTAACACCATAGATGAACAGACACAAGGAGAATCACATCCTAGACAAAATGTCAATCCTCTGCCCGAACATAGTTCAACACAAGCCTATTGACTCGAGAGGCATACTACACGGCGTAATCCTTTCGTTGACCGCATCGTGGAGGTTGACATTCCTCTCGGGTGGAAACCTCTACATCTGGAGAGGTATGATGGTACCACCGACTCAGACAAACACATGGATGCCTTTCTTTCCTAGGCAAATCTCTACACAAACAATGACGTCATATTATGCCAGGTGTTCCCCACCTCTTTGAAGGGGGCAGCATTAGCATGGTATGGTGGCCTCCCCGAACAATCCATTGACAGTTTTGACACCTTGGTGGAAAAATTCAACACACAATACACAACCAGCCAAACTCACGGACTGACCTCCACTACACTAGCAAGACTGCGTCAGGCAGACGACGAACCTCTCCACAGGTTCATGGAACAATTGGACAATTGAATCAGAAACCTCAACCCTGAGGTAGCCTTGCATTCCATGTTGCTAACCCTCCGACCTGGAAAGTTAGTAGACAGTCTATGTAAGAAACCTCCCTCTAGCATGGACGAAATACGCAAACGAGCTAAAGGTTATATACAAATGGAAGAAATGTCAAATTTCAGAAACAAAGTTCGACATATTGGACAAAAGTGAGAGAAACATGAAGTAACCATCAAAGTCGACCCCCAAAGGTCAGACAAGAGGCAAAGGTTGCATAAACGACAGCTTCTCCCGAAAAGACCCAGGTTTGAGAGATACACTCCCTTGACAGTCAACCGAGCCACAATCATGGAAGAAGCCTTCAACACGGAGGTACAGGTGACACTGCCAGCTCCCTCATCATCCATGAAACAGGGAGCACACCCTAACAAATATTGTCGGTACCATCGCGACAATGGCCATAACACTGAAGAATGTTGGTCCTTGAAGGATAAGATAGAAGAACTTATCTAAGCAGGGCATTTATCACAGTTTGTGAAAAGACCTGATAATCCTCCAACAGAAAATAGACAGGAGGGACGACAAGGAGATCGATTCAGGAATAGGAATGCTGATCAAAAAACTAGTCAAGCTACAACTTAGGCCTAAACCTGGACAGTGTACGCAGCTTAGCAAAGATCTTATCAGCCATGAGTATAGATACATAGCTGACATACTCCGCAAGAACGCGTCTTTGTTCACTTGTCAACCATCCAATACGCCAGGTATTGACCCTAATGTCATATGCCACAAGTTGGCAATATGTCCACAGGCCAAACCAATAGCACAGAAGAAGCAAAATATGGGAGAAGAAAGACGAAAGGCAGTGAACGAAGAAGTAGACAAGTTGCTTAAAGCCAACTTTATCAGAGAAGTCAGGTACTCTACCTGGCTCGGCAATGTTGCCATGGTCAAAAAAGCCAGTGGCAAGTGGCGTATGTGCACAGATTTCACAGACCTTAACAAGGCATGCCCGAAGGACGCATAACCATTACCTAACATTGGCAGACTGGTCGATGGTGCATCTGGGTTCCAAATCTTGAGCTTCTTAGATGCATATTCTGGTTATAATCAAATCAGAATGCATGCCCCAAATGAAGCAAAGACGACCTTCATTACTGAAAATGCCAACTACTATTACAAAGTCATGCCATTCGATCTAAAAAATGTAAGGGCTACATACCAGTAGCTGATGGACTATGTCTTCAGAAAATAGATTAGACCCAACGTCGAGGTCTACTTGGACAACATGGTCATCAAGTCCCAGACCGTAGCCCAACATGTAGTGAATCTGGAAGAGATATTCGAAGAGGTACGGAAGTACGACATGCGTCTCAACCCTGAAAAGTGTATATTCGAGGTGGGTAGCGAAAAGTTCCTTGGTTTCATGATCACACACCGAGGAATTGAAGCCAATCCGAACAAATGCTCAACCATATTACAAATGCATAGCCCGACCAACATCAACGAAGTTCAGAAATTGAACGGAAGACTAGCGGCCTTGTCAAGATTCCTTCCGAAACTTGTTGAAAAGGCAAAGCCTTTCTGCAAACTGCTCAATAAGACAGAATTATTCCTCTGGGATGACACTTGCAAGCAGGCCTTCAAAGCATTCAAAAAGACAATTGCTGCACCACCTGTCTTGAGTCAACCTCGACAGGGGATACCATTGCTGTTATACCTCTTTGTAGCAGACGAAGCTGTCAGCTTGGCACCTGTCCAAGAGGAAGGAAAGCACCAACTTCTTATCTACTTCACTAGCCGCATGCTACATGATGCCAAGAAGCGTTATCAAATGATCGAAAAGATAGCCTTGGCACCAGTCACCTCCGCCAGACGCCTTCGACCTTATTTCCAAATTCACCAAGTGATAGTCAAAACTAACTATCCCATCAAACAGATTCTACGGAAACCCGAATTGGTAGGCAAGATGGTGGCATGGTTAGTCGAGCTGTTAGAATTTGACATTTGATATGAACCACGCGGTCCCATGAAGACGTAGTTCATGGCAGAATTTGCTGGAAAAGACAAGTCCACCCCAGACTGGTGGAACCTCTATGTGGGCAGAGCATCCAATGAACAGGGAAGTGGAGCAGGCATCATACTTGAAGGATCCGGCAAAATTTTGCAAGAACAAGCTCTTAAGCTTAACTTCAAGGCCTCAAACAACCCAGCCGAGTACGAGGCACTCATAGTACGACTCAAACTCGCAAAAGAAATCGGAGCTCAATGTCTGAGGTGCTACTCCGACTCACAGCTCATCCAAGGACAGATAACTGACAAATATCAAACCAAAGAAGCCATACTCCTCCAGTATTACCATCTGGCCAAAACACTCATCGACAGTTTTGAGTGTTTCAAGATGTATCACATACCACGAGAGTAACACCAGGGTTGACTTGTTATCCAAATTGGCCAGTTGGAGGAACCCAGTTAGATGACCCCCTATAAAGACTTTCTCACAAAGGGAATACTTCCAACAGATGAAAACGAGGGACGACATCTAAAGAGGAAAGTCAGTTATTACGTCATCATCGATTGCGAATTATTCAAAAGAGGGTTGACAACACCACTACTTAAGTGCCTGGACAGCCAATAGGCGAACTATGTTCTGAGAGAAATCCACGAAGGGTCTGCAACCTCCATACAGGGGGACATTCCCTTGCCACCAAAACAGTACGAGCAGGGTACTACTGGCCAACACGCAGAATGAACGCTTTCGACTTCACTCGGAAGTGCACAAAATGCCAAGAGTTTGCGGACATTCCCCGAACTCCCCCTGACAATCTTCATATGTTAACCTCCCCATGGCCCTTTGCCATGTGGGGAATGGTCATTTTGGGACCTTTACCAAGAGCTCCTGGAATGGTCAAGTTTCTACTGGCGGCCATTGTAACGCCCCGATTCACTAATCAGGGTCATTACTGAAACGACCGCTTCTACTTCGCTTTTTATTATGCATTTATTTTTATTTACTAAAAAATCTCTAAAAACAAAAAGAATACAAGTTCAAATGAACCTTGGTTGATTTTCAAAACAATTTAGAAATGAAGGTTCAAATGAAAATTCCATTGATTTTTTTTTTTTTTTTTAAAAACAAGTTTAGAAAATATAAGTGCCTTACGCGTTACTTAGATTGGCTAGTCGTAACGTTCATACACACCATACTGTTCATCATTTATTACATAG
>PYAF01001151.1:85848-102044 GCA_007407185.1 Glycine tomentella | reverse complement strand
ATCAAATGGCCCACTGGCCTAGCCCTCTGGCTTTCTCAATCACACAGCATATCATACAAGGTGACTACACATCTCAGAGCAGGAGGAAACCATCTCCTGTAGTGGGGAGGAAACCATCTCCCAGGAATAAAGTCACCAAATAGGAGGAAACCATCTCCTATATCAACATATCAGGCTAGGAGGAAACCATCTCCTAGAAGGGGAGGAAACCATCTCCCAGTGTGAGGCCGGAACTCACACCTGTGTCATCCCACCGGATGCTAACCTTAACGGGGATGTACACATATGGTACCTCCAAGAATAGCAGGAAACCATCTGAACTATTCCCTTGGCCTAGGGGATCATCGTTACCCCGGGATCATCATCACCCAAGAGCCAGCCATACTAGGAGGAAACCATCTCCTAGGGAGGTCCATATCTATCTATTGGCCAATAGATCTATCTCAGTCACAATCACAACACAATAACAGCATATATCCATCATATCTCAAGCACAGAGGTATATATTCATCACCACAAGAATGCAGATAATCATGCATGCATTATGACATGACCACAACTCCCCAGGAGTGTGGTGTGGCACACAAGATGGGAATCATTCCCAGGGACACTGAACTTACCTGGCAAGATGTCACTCTGTGGTCTGGTCCCTGCTTTGTGGCTCCCGCCACCAATAACCTCAGAATCACGGCCTAATCAAGGCACATGTAATTTCATATCAATCTCAAGACCACAGACATCAATCACAGATCAAACATATCATAATTCCCCTATCCTAGGGTTCACAACAAGTCTAGCCTATCATTAGGCTTATCTCAGACCACACAAGGTCTATCTGGGCTGAGTATCAAAATTGAATCAATGTAGATTCAATGCCTCAGAAACATGGCATAATCTCATCAGCCCCAACAACTCACAATATCACTGGAATGGTTCAAGCCTCGCCTAAGGCTCCATTCCATTAGCCCCACAGGCTCAATACAACATATGCAAGGCTCTAGTTTAGCAGATGGCCAGCACAAGTGACCATAACACAGGCCACACAGGTAACACAGAGCCAAAATCCAAAGTTATCAGAATCGAAAACTGAAAGCTATTCCTTCATCTATTCATCGTCCTAAACAAGTTTCTCAACTGGACCCTGGGCTAATTCTAGCCCCATATCAGAGTGGGTCACAAAACTCAGAAAACCCCAAAATCACAGAGACCCAAGAGAACTTGAATTTCTTACCTCAATGGCGACCCACGAGACCTCAAAATTGTTTTCCCCAAGCACTGGTGCCTGTCTCCTGCCTTGGTCTCGCCTATTCTCAAGTTCTCAGAAGGTTTCTCTTGAGAATCTTAACTCTCACATACAAGGGGTTTCAAGCAAAGAAAATGAAGGATTATAGCTTCTGAAAGTTTCTCTCTCAATCAAAGGTCGTCAGGGAAGTGTTTTGGTCATCTAATGTGGTCCTAGGAAGCTTGGCAAGTCATCAATGGAGGTGGGAGGCTGAGGGAAGAAGAAGAGGATTAATTTCCTCTCTTTTTCGAGTTTCCCCTTATATATATTCAGCCTGCCCGAGCTCTCGTGCGATCCGCGCCGCCTCCCACGCCATTCGCGCCACAAAGTCGGTGCTCCGGCACTAACCGCGCCACTCCCACGCCATCCGCGCCAACTTCCCCGAGACCTATGGCGCCACCCGCGCCACTTCTGGCGCCATCAGCGTGAATTTCCAGAGAAAACTGATTTTCCAGGGCACTTGTGGTGCGATCCGCGCGGCCCTTAACGCTACCCGCGCCACCTCTAAAACCAATGGCGCTATCTGCGCCAACCTTGGCGTTGGCCGCGTGGAAATCCAGAGAAAATGGATGTTCCAGGCCACTTCCCGCGCTAACCGCACGACCTCTGGCGCGACCCGCGCTGGCTGGAAAATTTCTGGCGCCCCTAGCGCCATATTGACGCTCTCAGCGTCAGCTACCAGAGGGTCCGGCGCGATCAGCGCCAACCCTGGCGCCATCCGCGCGGCACCCTTAACAGGGTTTTCTCAAGTGAATATGGTGAGAAAATGGTGTGAAATCATGTTTTAAAGAATTGTTGTTGAGTGGTTGAATGTTTGAATAAAAGCAGAAATTAAAAGAAGTAAATGCAGTAAAATAAATTGGGTTGTTACCAATGGAAATAATAATTGTGATCAGGACTCAATCCCCTCTGATCCCTACCTCTTTCACTTAGCTGGTTATCAAGTTTGATTGTTTCTGACTGCTCAGAGAATAAATCTTTTCTAATTTAGCTAATCCCTAATCCCTTAGCGAATTAACCCTTTAACCTGAATCAAAAACCTAATCCTTTAGTGAATTCTATCAAGTTAAGCATTTAAAAGAATATATTATAAGGTTCTGCAATCACGCATCCCTATCCCTAGGCAATGAACAACTGTTAATTTACTCATGTCAAAAATTAGAATCCCAACATCGCTATTGAGAATCCTAACCCTCAGTACTTAAGTAGAATGGCCAATTCTAAATAAGAATAAAACAATGAACAACAGAGAAAAATAAAGCAAACATAACAATCTCATTCAATACCAATCAAGTTACAGAGGAGTTCACATCGGTTCTTGGCCTAACCACAATACAGAGTTTAGCCTGACATAGGCCTCAAGAATACCAAAGCATACATGAAGAACATAATTCTGCAGTAAACCCTAGCCTTGATTCTATGTAAAACTGAACTCCAGAGGTTTAGAATGATAAAATCTGATGTCCAAAGTGTCTCTTTTTATAATTTCCTTCAAGATAGTTTAATTCTGGTAACAAGGACCCTTTCCTATGCCAATTTTCGAACCAGATAAGTTTAATTCAGGAAAGAGAATCCATGTCGCACTGATGGCGCAGGGTCTTGCGCTGATCGCGTGGCAGTTGCGGCTTGATGGCGCGACTCGTGTGGGATTCCACGCTAACAGCGTGAAGTCTTCGAACTGATTTGGCTGGTCCTTGCATGCTTCCACGCTACTCGCACGGGATCTCGCGCTGATGGCGTGAGTGCTTTGAATTTGTGGCGCTACTGGCGTGGCCCTTGACGCGACTTGCGGGGCTTGTTCGAAACTAGGGCTTGTATTTTGGCTATGGCACGACTCGCGCGGGATCTGGCGCGATCCGCGCGAGACCTTCAACTTGCTTTTCTTCTTTCTTTGCTTGATTCTCCACTTTTTGGCCCTGAAATCACAACTTGGTACTAAAATGAGATATAATTAAATATAAACAACAATTAAACTAATTCTAACCTATATTCCTAAGGATTTTTATTGAATTATAACCTAAAACTAGCCTAAAACTAAGATGTGTTTGCAACACATCAGGTGCCATCCTAGTTTGGATATCTTGTGAAGTCTAGCTAGTTCAAACATTTGATACTAATGTCCAAAATGTAGCAGTGAGACAATACCTATATATGCGGCACCTTAAACTATTAATGAATAAAAGTCAAGTTTAATGAAATGAAGTAGCACAAACACTTGAGCCCACAGAAAGACAATACATATATATGTAGCACCTTACCAAAGACAGAAGATGGCACCTTTGTTACACACTTGAGAGCGACATTACACACGAGAGCCCACCACGACAGAGTAGGTTAAGGGAGTGAGCGAGGTCACCACGGTCACCAACTAAGGGAGTGATGGTGCACGCGATGATGACTAGGTCAAAGACATGGAGGTTACGAACAACGGTGGGTGATGGAGTGCACAAGGTAATGGAGGCTAGGGCAGGACGAGGTCTTCGGAGGTCACGGTCGATATTTACTTCACTAGTTCATTGCAAATCACGACGGTCCAATCAAATTCCAAAACGTCATCGTTTTCATTTAACTTCCCATTACAAAGATGGTTTTACTGGACCGTCTATGATAACAACAATACGACGTCGGTTTTCCACAAAAACGACGTCGTAACCCCTATACGAAGACGGTTACACTAAAACAAACTTTGAAAAGTTGCAATTTATTACAAAAACACCACCGCACACCTTACCACGACGGGTTTTATGCAACCGTCTTTAAGTGGCCGTCGTAGAAGGGACGTTTTGTAGTAGTGAATATTTCTTTTTGTCTACGCATTAATATTGCTTCTCTTCATAAGGGATAGCAGACAATTAAAGTAAATGTTTTGATAGCCACAAAATGTCTAACCAAATTATTGTTAGTAGTATATAAAAAAATTAGGTATAAAACATTCAATGGAAAAATAATTTATGATCGAAAATATATTATAAGAGTTAATTAATTTAGTAACATATTTCTTGTAGAAAAAATGCATAAATTTATTAGGCTTCATTTGGAATGGATGCATGCAGTTTTCATTTTTTTGTTTTTAAACTTAAATTTGAAAACAAAACCTATTTAGATAAAATAAATTGCAATGGTTTTTAAATAAATTTCAAAACCATTTTATCCCACTTTTGGAAACAAAAATAAATAAATTTGAAAATGCATAATCCCTTTCTATACATTCCATCACATGTGACATTGTTTACCCCACATAAGATTATCCTTATTAAAACACATGGTATAATATATCTAAAGCGGAATTTTCAAAAACTTTCTTAAGATAACTTACTCCTAAGACAAAAGACATCACATAGTCTTGCTTCCTAAAACATCTTGGCATCCAAAGGCCATAAAAATTAATAACTAAACTATTGAAAGTTTTACATTCTATAACAAAACATATTCAAAACAACTATAAATGGGGCATAAGCCTCTCCTCCTACATCACCAATAACATCTAATTAAACTTCACTTGCAAGTGACAATCAGTTATACAAATCCATAACTAAACTATTAATTACAAGTTTTAAAATATAAATCCAAGACAACAACATACTATAATTAAAAGAATAATATATTGTCTAGTCTTGATGTCATAGTCAATCAAAGCATTACATTCTATAACAAAACATAAACAAAACAACTATAAATGGGGCATAAGCCTCTCCTCCTGCATCACCAATAACATCTAATTAAACTTCACTTGCTAGTGACAATCAGTTATACAAATCCATAACTAAACTATTAATTACAAGTTTTAAAATATAAATCCAAGACAGCAACATACTATAATGTCTAACCTCGATGTCACATTCAATCAAAACATTATTCCATCATAAGATTACTTCTATTGGCATAGACACACATGCATTATGATGTTTATCTAACTCAAGATTAGGGGTGAGTATACAAGCCAAGGTCCCGAAATAAACCTGTTAAGCCCATGGATCTAGACCCTGTAGATAACATACCTCTTTTTTTTTTATCCTCATGGTTATAGAAATTTTTTGGAACCAACCTGTGACACCTGCTTAATCTGCGGGCTCGCAGGCTAGTTCAAAGACTTCTAAGTTTATGTTTTTCTTTACTCTTTGATTTTTCTCTTTTTTATTTACTTTGTGTAACGACTTCGTTTTATTTTCGTATTTAACCTATTATGCTTTTAATATACGGAAAAAAAAATTTCTACGAAATTCGTTTATGAAAAACTAATATACGTAGTAAGTTATTTATTCTAACGCGTTCGCAAATTTATTAAAACACAAAGTTCACACACATAGTTTAATATACAGTCCAAGTACAGTCCCAAATAGTCATCACAAAATAAGATACAACAGTTTAATACAAATAGTGCAGCTCCAAATACAGACAAACAAAAATCAAAATCATAAGATACATCTAGCGCTTCATCCATTCTTCCTCAAGGATTTCCATAGCTTACGGTTCCTCTACTCGCCCAAATGTATTGGGGTCATCACAGGTGTCAAACCACATACACAAATAGGGTAAGTATATGATAAACATGGTTAGATAAACAACAGAAACAACATAATAATCATAAAACAGATGCATAATAAATGATGCATGATTTATTTTTATTAAATGATGCATGACTGAGATCTCAGATTATTTTCACAGGGTACCAAAATCAAAACAGTTTCACCCACTCTAGTGAAACCTCCCTCCACTCTGAGGGGTTAAAGGGTACCACAATCAGAATAGTTTCACCCACTCTAGTGAAACCTCCCTCCACTCTGAGGGGTCAAATGTAAATGATGCATGTAATGGTTTCATTTTATTTTTTAGTTACTCTTTACCATTACTTTAGTTCTCAAATTCTCATAACTTTGGCACCACAATCTCTATTCACCCACATGACCAATTTAATTTACAAAATGTATAAGTGCACCATAATTTTCTCTAAGGAAGCCATCTTAATAAGATACACCATGGACATCTCACAACTTTCAATAGAACATTTTTAACAATATAACCCACAAACTTTAACACAACCCATGGTTCAACATTAAGTAAATAAAGTAACAAACCTCAACATCAATAAAGTGACATCAATCATAAGGTAACATACAACAATATCACATAACCTTAGTAAAGCAAATATATATATTTAATCACAAAATAGAATAGGTTAGATTAATTAGTCAATTTCTTATTAAATTAGTTTTAAATTAAATATTCTTCAAGTTAGCTAAGGTTACTTAATCACTTTTGTTACTAGATTAGACTATATTAGATTCAAAATAATTATTCTTGAAATCATGCAAAGTTATTTATCCAACTAACCATCTTTGTACTCTTTTTAATTCATTGAGGCATTTAAACAAACACATGGTATTCAAAGTTTAAGCCTTAAGAGAATAAAGGATAACATAGTTTAAATCTTATGGAAATAAATGGTAGCAATACCTAATTAATTATCTAAGCCATGTGTATCAAATACTTCCCATACCTTTGCCTTTGTTTGAAAGTTAATCAACTTTTCTTCAATATTCCTTGCTTCCACGTGAACTACTAAGGTGTGGGCTGTTGTGGGCTTTTGTTTTTGGCTTTTAATTCAAAGTGAGAAGGATTGAAAATGAAAGTGGGGTGTTGTCCGTGTGCTAACCCCCTCTTGGTCCCCACCACTCTTTTTTATATGCTAAGTTTACTTGGCTTTAAGTGAAAAATATCTCAAGCTTATAATTGCCTTACTTTTAGTTGGCTTCTTCCTATTGGTCCTTGCTTTCCAAGTGTCCCAAATCAAGATTTTTCTACATCCTTCATGTCTCATCCGTGCAAGGAATTCAGCTTGTGCCTTTGTCTCTTTTTTTTATTCAAAACCGTGAAGTAGCTTGGCTTTGGTAGATTTTTGTTTTATTATTGCCAAGTAACTTTCCACTTGGTCCAATGGCTTTGTTCCTTGCTCCCTAACCGTCCAAGTGTCTTTTTTCCACACTTTTCCAAAGTTTTCTCCATTCTCTCTTATTGCACGGTCCAAGCTTGGTGTTTTAAGGCAAATATGTTTCAATTAAACTTGTTTATGTAGTCTAATTATAGTTTAAAGGATTTAATGCTTTAATTTCTTAATTTATGTCTTAAAATTAAATAGACTTATTATAAACTTATTTCCATAATTTATGAAATCCTACTTCAACTTGATTTCTTAGGAATAAAGTTCTAAAATTAGTTAGAAATTAACCTAGAGCTTAATAACATTTTAAGATGTCACTATTTTGCTTCTAATAGTTTTATCTAATTTTCTATTGGTTAATTTTGTTTTTGATTAATAAAATATTTAAATTACTTATTAAGGAACCTATTCCTTCTATAATTAAGAGGAAGTTCCCTAGATTGCATCTTTCCTTTTTCTGTGTTTTTATAAAACTCTGATTAGTCTAAATTTAATTCTTTTTGAATTATCTTTCAAAATTTCTACAAATTTTATTTTATAGTTTTTCTTTACTCATAATATCAATAATTCTTTATCTAGGAGCATACTATACTTTTGTCAAGTTTCCATAATCTTACTGAGGTTGTATGACCTTATTAGAGCTAAAAGGGTATTTTGATCATTTGCACAATTGTTCAGGGGCATTTTGGTCATTTACCTCAGGGACCTAACTGTCATTTTTGAAATTGTCCAAGGATATTTATGTCATTTTCAAAAATGTTCAAGGGTATTTATGTCATTTGTCTAGGAATGCCTATTTATGAGAAAATACACATATATATTGGAATATGAGGGTGTTACACTTTGACTCTTTTTTTATTTACTTTTACTCTCTATTTTTTGGAAATAATATAAAAACAATATGAGAATGAGACCTTTAAGTTGTTAAGACATTGAGACTTTAATATTTTTGTTAGAACGTGCAAGTATTGATATGTATAGACTTTGATGAAAATTTAGAAGGTTTGATATTGTTACAAATGGTTGTATATTTTCTTTACTTATGTGAAGACTTGATCTTTTAATATGTTGCTATATTTTAGTTACAAAATGCAAATGTTAAGACAAGTTCAATATTAAAAGATGTTGACAATAATTAGAGTCAATTGTTTAATGTTTAATTGAATGCTTACATGTATATTTTTTATTATTATTTGTTTCCCTTCTCACGTTTCCATAACTTAAAAAGTGAAAAAAAAAATAAAGAGATTCCATTAATTAATAGTTTTTTTAAGTTTTGTTTTTCCAGATTTTCATTTAGGCATGCGTACTAGTCTGTTTATTCGCATGCTTTATAGACCCGATACAAACCAAAATAATAAGACGGTTTATCTAGCAGATTGGGCTTGTTTGGCTCTTATAAAATGCAAGTTTTACAAGATGGGCCTTAAACAGGTCAAACTGATCCACATACCACCCCTACTTATGACTTTATGTGCATGTGGTGTTAGTCAAAACACTTATGAAAGAAGCTTGGAATGATATGCATTAAATAAATTTCGATACCATAGGTAATTCGACACCACAATCTTGATCAAGATGAGATTGTTGATGACCAGGGCCAGTCCAACATATTGTTAGGCCTAAAGCAAATTTTAAAGTAAGGCATCTTTAACATTAATAATAACTTTTTAGAACAAAAAAATAATAAAATATTTTAATAAAAATAATTATATTTTTATTGAGATGTGTGATCAGTGATAAGTAATTCAAGAATAAAGGAATATAGAGAGAAAGGAATATAGGATTGAATATTTATGGGCCTTTGATATAGTCAATTAAGAAATATCTTCATTAATTGAAATAAATGAGTAATTATTGTTTCTTATTTTGGTTTATAGAGAAATTATTTTTTAAGTGGAAACAAATAACAAAAATTATGGCCCTTACAAAAATTATAGAAAATACTAATGTTAAATAACTTTGTTCAGGGGGGCTAAAGCAAGGGTTTTCCTTGCTTTATGCCAAGATCGTCTCTGTTGACCACCCGTCAGGGTTACCCAACATTACAAGGATACTCTAACCCATGAGATCAACATAAGCTATGCAGAGATTACAAACTAGATAACACTTTCAAGGTTAGATCATATTTCAATTCATTGATGGTCTCCCCAATTAAGCTCAACAATATTATTTGAAATAATTTTATTATTAGAGGAAAAAGACTATGCAGCAACAATGTTGAGAACCTAGGGTGCTACCAAAGGCCAGCCTTAGGTGTTAAGAACCTTTGAAGTCAGAGGTCTACCAAGGGTGGACCTTGGGTTTATGAATGCTTGATATTACCAAGAGCTAGTCCTGAGTTTTGTTGGAGGTTCACCTAGGATGCTATCGAAGGCTGGCCCTAGGGTTTGCGAACCTGTAAAGTACCAGGAGCTGGTCCTGGGTTTTTCTGAAGGTCCACCTAGGGTGCTACCAAAGGCCGGCCCTAGGTGTTGAGAACCTGTAAAGCACCAAGAACTGGTCCTAGGTTTTGCTGGAGGTCCACCTAGGGTGCTACCAAAGGCCGGCCCTAGGTGTTGAGAACCTGTAAAGTACCAGGAGCTGGTTCTGGGTTTTGCTGGAGGTCCACCTAGGTTGCTACCGAAGGTCGGCCCTAGGATTTTAAGAACCTGTAAAGTACCATAAGCTGGTCCTGGGTTTTGCTGAAGGTCCTCATAGGGTGCTACCAAAGGCCGACCCAAGGATTTTAAGAACCTGTAAAGTACTAGGGGCTTGTCTAGGGTTTTGTAGGAGGTCCCACCTAGGGTTCCATTGAAGGTAAACCCTAGGGTTTTTAAGAACCTATGGAGATTAACAGGACGCATCCGCCCTAGATTTTGGTGAAGTTTCGCCAAGGGTGGACCTTGGAGAGTAGTTAGGTGTGGGTCCTGAATTTTTTCATGTTCCTGCAAGGTTGACAAAAGTGTATGAAATTCAAAGAAATATACGTTAACTGTAGTAGAACTTCAAGTGGATAGCATTCCATGTTCTTGGAATGGCTTTACCACCCACTTCTTGTGGCTTGTAAGGTCCCTTACCAAGCTAGTGACGATCCTAAATGGGCCATCCTAGTTGGGTCCACGCTTTCCTGCTCGGAGATCTTTTCTAGCTTCACCCCGGACACGCCAGACTAGGTCGTCTGGCTAGAAGGTTTGTGGTTAAACCTTAGTGTTGTATCTCCTTGATATTTGGAGTTTGATAGCTTATTCTCTAATTTTGGCCATGTCTTGGATTTCCTCCATAGTTTCTAGTTCAATTCTCATGTTTTCTTTGTCGTGCTGCTC
Organism: Glycine tomentella; assembly: GCA_007407185.1. Taxonomy (NCBI): domain Eukaryota; kingdom Viridiplantae; phylum Streptophyta; class Magnoliopsida; order Fabales; family Fabaceae; genus Glycine; species Glycine tomentella. The sequence continues at coordinate 91,519 of PYAF01001151.1, read as the reverse complement.
TTGAAATAGAAACCTTCTTGTTGATGGTTCCCAAGTTCGACATGAATTATGGCGTCTGTGCCATATGTGATTCGAAAAGGGTTTCGTAAGTAGTTGTCTAAGGTGAGCAATGATAATCCCAGAGTATATTGGGGAGCTCTTCCTTCCAGAGTCCTTTAGACTTGTCAAGTCTAGTACGTAAGGCTCGGAGGTTGACTCTATTTGCTGCCTCTACCTGACCATTAGTCTGGGGGTGTTCGACAGAAGTGACAAGGTGTTTGACACCTAGCCTTGTGAGGAAATCTTTGTAGGTTTGTGCCTTGAATTGCGTACCATTGTTAGTGATGATGGCGAATGGTAGACCATACCTACATATAAGATGTTTCTAAGTGAAGCTTTCTACTTCACTAGCAGTTATCTCATGTAAAGGTTTTTCTTCTATCCATTTGGTGAAGTAATCAATGGTGACCAATAGGAATTTGATCATTCCCGGGGCTTTTAGTAGAGGCCTCAAGATGTCCATCCCCACATGGCGAAGGGCCAAGAGGAAGTCAAAATGTGGCGATTGTTAGGAGGAATCCGTGGAACGTCCGCAAATTCCTAACATTTTTTAAACCTTCAAGTGAAATCAAAGGCGTCGGTCCTAAGTGTCGACCAATAGTACCCTGCTTTTACTATCTTGGTGGTGAGGAAGCGTCATCCTGTGTGGAGATCGCTGATCCGTTCATGAAGTTCTCTCAGGACGTAGTTTGCTTACTGACTGTCTAGGAATTTGAGTAGAGGTGCTATCAACCCTTTCTTGAATAGTTTCCCATCAAGGATGATGTAGTAACTGGCTTTCCTTTTAGACGTCGAGCCTTGTTTTCATCTGCTGGTAGTGCCCTTTTGATGAGAAATTTTTTGTAAGGGGTTATCCAGTTGGGTTCCTCCTCTTCGCTTGCTATTACCTCTTTGGTGTCTATGGTGGGAGTTTGGAGTGTTTCCTAGATGATAGTTTTGAGGTGTTCGATCGTTTTAGTACTAGCCAGTTTTGAGAGCAGGTCTGCCCTGGTGTTACTCTCTCTCGGTATGTGATACATTTCAAAACACTTAAAGTTGTCGATGAGTGTTCTAGCAATGTGATAATATTGGAGGAGTATAGCTTCTTTAGTCTAAAATTTGTTGGTGACTTGTCCTTGGGCAAGTTGTGAGTCAAAGTAGCACCTCAGCTATTTAGCTTTGACTTCTTATGTGAGTTTGAGACTTCCTATGAGTGCCTCGTACTCGACTTGGTTATTTGAAGCTCTAAAATTGAGCTTGAGGGCTTACTCTAGCGAAATGTTTCCAGGTCCCTCAAGAATGATACCTACTTCGCTTCATTTCACATTTCATCTACATAGAGATTCCAACAATTTGGGGTGGATTTATCTTTACCTGCAAATTCTACTAGGAAGTCTGCCATGAATTGTGTTTTCATAGGACTTCGAGGTTCATATTGAAGGTCAAACTCTGGCAGTTACCATGCCACCATTTTGCCTGCTAGTTTGGGTTTTCATGGTACCTGTTTAATGGGATAGCTTGTTTTAACTATCACTTGATGACTTTGAAAGTAAGGTCGAAGGCGTCTGGCGGAAGTGACGAGTATCAATGATGTCTTATCTATCATTTGATAGTGCTTATTGGCATCATGTAGCATGCGACTGGTGAAATAAATGGGGGAGTTGATGTTTCTCCTCTTCTTAGACAAAGGCCGAGCTGACAGCCTCGTCCATTACTGAGAGATAAAGGAGCAGTGGTGCTCCTGGTCTAGGTCGGCTCAAGATGGGCGGCGTGACGATGGTTTTCTTGAATTCTTGAAGGCTTGCTCCTAGGCTGCATCCTAGAGGAAGGGTTCGGTCTTTTTTAGCAGCCTGTAGAAGGGCTTCGCCTTTTCGGCAAGCTTCGGGAGGAATCTGGACAGAGCCGCTAGTCTCCCGTTCAATTTTTGGACCTCGGTGACGTTAGTTGGGCTATGCATCTCTAGTATGGTTGTACATTTGTTAGGGTTGCTTCAATTCCACGATGTGTAATCATGAAACCGAGGAATTTTCTGCCACCTACCCCGAATGTGCATGCATGTCATACTTTTGGATTTCTTCAAAAACCTCTTCTAAGTTTGCCACATGCTAGGCTACGCTTTGGGATTTGAGGACCATGTCATCAACATAGACCTTGACATTGCATTTGATCTACTTCTTGAAGACTCTGTCCATTAGTCATTAGAATGTGGCCCCTACATTTTTGAGGGTGAAGGGGATGATCCTGTAACAGTAGTTGGCATCTTCAGTAATGAATGTCGTTTTCCCTTCGTCTGAGGTGTGCATCTTGATTTGGTTGTACGCAGAATATGTGTCCAGGAAACTCAAAATCTGGAACCCTGACGTACCATCGACCAACCTGTCAATGCTGGGCAATGGGTTCGCGTCTTTAAGGCATGCCTTGTTGAGGTCGGTGAAGTTAGTGCACATGCGCCATTTGCCGTTGGCATTTTTGACCATCATGACATTGGCGAGCCAGGTGAAGTACCTGACTTCTCTGATAAAGTTGGCCTTCAGTAACTTGTCCACTTATTCTCTAACTGCCTTACGTCTTTCTTCCCCCATCTTCCTCTTATTTTGTTCTATTGGTTTGGCCTGTGGGCATATTGCCAGCTTGTGACATATGATGTTGGGATTGATGCCTATCATGTTAGATGGTTGCCAGGCGAACAGATCCGTATTTTTACGGAGGACATCGGCTATGTGTCTGTGCTCATGACTAGTGAGGTCTTTGCTGAGATGTGTACATTTCTGGGTTTAAGTCCGAGTTGCAACTTAATGAGTTCTTTGATGGGCTTCGATCCTCTATCGATGTTCATCACGTGGATATACGACGAAAGTGTCATCATGGTGAGTTGTATAAACATATAGGTTGTGAGGGGTAAACCCTTAATCTATGCTCATGACTTGTCTAGTACCCCCAAAGTGGGATGGTATCTGCCCGGCTCCCTATTGGGAGGATATGATGCCACTTTTAGATTCTCTATATAGCATTGTCAAGCTTGCTTCTGGTCTTCTTTGACAGTGACTATTTCTCCCATCACGATAGGGAATTTCATCTTTAGGTAAGGTGTAGAGATGATGGCTTCAAGCTCGTTCAGTGTCATTCTGCCAATTAAAGAAAGGTAAGAGGTGTCGACATCGACAATTAAATACTTGATAGAAACTCCTCGAGAGTGAGCCTTGATCAAAAGTGGTCATGAGGGCCACGTATCCTCTATTTTCTACCCTTTCCCCTGCAAAGCTCAGGAAAGGTCCAGGGTAAGGGTGAATCATGTCTAGTGAAGCATCAAGCTTCTGGAAAGTCTTCTGATACAGGATGTCTACGGAACTACCCTGATCAATGAAGACTTTTGATACTTTAAAATTGGCGATTACAAGGGAGATCACCATTGGATCATCTTGGTTGACAGGGTCGATTCCCTTGAAATCTTCATTTATGGATATGATAGGAGAGAGGCTCCGTGGTGGGGGAGCATCGACATAGTTGATGTTGATGTCCCGTATAGCATGAAGGTGTCTCTTTCGAGATTGGTTGGACGGTTCTCCGTGAGAGAATCCATCTGCGATGGTGTTGATCACACCTCGAATTTGTTGGGCAGGCTCATTCTTCTGTTGTTATGGAGGCTGGTGTTCATGTCTGGGCTGATGTTGCCTCTGTCGCCCCCTGTCTTTTGCTCTGACTCTTCTCCTGTTAGCATCTTGGTTTCTGTGTTGGTCTTCGGGTTGTCCCCCAGGTCTGGTTCCAGCTAGGTGATGATCAAGTCTTTTTACAAACCGGGATAAATACCTTGCCTGTATGAGCTCTTCGACTTTATCTTTCAAGGCCCAACACTCTTCAGTGTTATGACCATTACGACGATGATATCTACAGTATTTGTTAGGTATCCACCCTTGGCTTGAGAGATAATAAGGGTGATGGTAATTTCACCTGTACCTCCGTATTGAAGGCTTCCTCCATGATGGTAGCCCGATTGGCCGTCAGGGGAGTTTAGCGCTCATACCTGGGTCCTTTTGCGAGGGGTTGGTGCTTGTTCGGCTTGTGCTTTTTGTCTGACCTACATGGGTCAGTCTTGGTTGCTCCTTCTCGCTTCTGTCCAACTTGTCTGACTTCATTCCAAAACTTGGACATTTCCTCCATCTGAATATAATGTTTGGCTCCTTCACGTATTTTGTCCATGCTAGAAGGTGGTTTATTGCACAAACTATCCACGAACTTACCTGGACATAAAGTTAGCATCATAGAGTGTAATGCTACCTCGGGATTGAGGTTTCAGATTTGGACAGCTATTTGTCCGAATTGTTCCATAAATCTCTGAAGGTGCTTATCATCTGTCTGTCGCAGATTGGCTGGTGCAACAGAGGTTAGCCTATGAGACCGGCTGGTCATGTAACGACCTAAATTTCTACTTATTCTTATTAATTTTGTTATTACTTAAAGATAAATTTTCTAAGAAGCGTATATTAGTAAAAATTCTAAAATATAAAACTTACAAAAGTTTTGAAACTAATACATTATACATAGCCATAGTTCTTGTTACAAAAGTCCATATAATACAAGTACAGTACTTTCCATACTTCAGTCTAGTACATAACTTCCTCACTACTCCAGAGCTTCAATGAACCTGACCACGGTTGTCATCTAAGAAAAACATGAAACAAAACTTTGTGAGAAATAAAATTTCTCAATAGGCAAAGCTAAATCCCAAACTTATTAGTAGGTTAGTCAATCATCAATATCCAAACACATCAATATGAAATATGCAACTATATGAATGCATGAGATGAACTATCCCAGGGTGCAATGTCCTCCACATATCGTACTGTATGTGGCTACACCTCGTACTGGATGTAAAAGTTGTTATAGTCTTACGCAAATATGCATGAATATTGCCATGTATCCTGCACTTGGGTACTACATATCGTACTGTATGTAGCATCAGATTTTGTTTCTCCAAAGCCTCGTACTGGACTTGGAAACAGTAATCCACCTATCTTATCTTATCACATCAATATCCATCCATAATAAAAATCAAATCCATAAGCAAAATACAGATTACCTTATGGAAAAATATTTTCATCATATGTATCATAAGTATGGTTACACCACCATAATATGTATCATAAGTATGGTTACACCACTATACCTTAATCAAGTAAGATTGTTACCAAATTTTATGCATAGCCTTAACTACAGAAAAATTATGTTAGTAATCTAACTAATAATCCTCAATATAAATAATATCTAATTCCTTTAAACCTTCACAAGAAAAGATTCAAACCTAGTATACATCTTAATTTTCCTTTCACCTACCACCTCACTAATTAATCCTCAAGATTGAATCATTCAAGTATTTAAACCATTTAACTACATACCATTCATCCTCTACTTCTAAAATTTAAATCAAAATCTTTCCATAAAAATATCAACAGACAGCCCAAAATATCATCAAAATCACCTTCAAAAGATCATCAATTGGTCTTCCATACATCACTAATCTTTATGCGTATAAATCAACACCTATCTTATGGCTTAAATCAACATATTCTCATCAAAGAACAACCTTCAATATCACGAAATTTCAAGCCTAAATAATAACCATAAATCATCCTACTAAAGCATGTAAATTAATCCA
>PYAF01001151.1:70018-85748 GCA_007407185.1 Glycine tomentella | reverse complement strand
TAAAATTCTAGTTTCAAGTAAGGCTTTTTCACATAGTATTTTCTTAAAAATAAATCTAGTTTAATTTGAATTTCTTTTATCTAAAGATAATTGGGAAATAATAGAACTCTAGATGTTCCTAAGAATTTATCTCAATGATGGTTTAAATTAATCACAAGTAGTGTATACAAAGCAATATATAAACCTTACATACTAAATTGCTTTTTATCTTAATTTTGATTGGTTTAAACTTCTTCTGACCATCAAAATTACTAAACCATTTTGTTAAATAGGTTTATACATGCTATAATTAAGAGAAAATTCCTTAGATTATATGTATCATTTTTCTATATTTTTCTTATGCTTGAATTTTCTTAAATAAAGCCTTAAAGTTATCTTGAAAAATTTCTAGAAAGTTTATTCTAGAGTTTTGTGTCACAAATTATTTTGATACTTAGTCAGCTAAGTGTATTCTATAATTTCATCATGTTTCTATAAAATTTCTAAAGTTATTTGAGCATTTTTGGCCTAGGGGCATATTGGTAATTTTGCCATTCATCCTACGGGCATTTTGGTCATTTTCCAAAATATGCAAGGGCATTTTTGTAATTTTTATGTTAAGGGTATTCTAGTAATTTCTACTCCATGGAAAGAGTGATTTAGTCATTTTTCTTTTTAAACATCTAAATATCATCATATTTCTACAAGTAATTATAATATAATTTTGAGGATGCTACAGGTCACATATTGTGCACTAAATTTCTTGACAAGAGTGTCGAAATTGTTGATGGACCTCGGATGGAGTTCACCGTACCATGTCAATGTTGCTCCCTTGAGAGATGATGGAAAAACTCGACACAATATAGCATCGTTATTGGTGTACAGGTTAGCCTGAGTGATGAAGGTGTCCAGATGCTCATTAGGATCGGTGTTGCCATCATACCTCTCTAGGTGGAGACATTTCCAACCTAAGGGTAGATCGACTTCCATAATATGACTTAATCATGATTTAATGAATGAATGAATGCATGAGTTAATCAATCTAAGTGAGGAATAAGAGGCTTTAACTTCTTGAACCAAGCTTGAACAAATACATATGCCATCAATTGAGTGGGCATGTAAAATCAAAACTTGTAATCTTTTTCTCAACTTGATTCTTTGTAATCTTCCTCATCTTGATTCCTTTTAATCTTCCTCATTTCTAACAATCGCCCCCTTTTTGATTTGAGCATGTCAAATACTTAATTGATGAAAAATGCTTCTTAGGAAGAAATTGTTATCCTGAAAAATTTTCTCAACACTTGCAAAGACCAAGTGTTAAATCTAAACTTGATGTTTTTACAAAATCTCATGATTCATATAAACAATTCATTACTTATTCTTTTACTCCTACTCCCCCTGACTTAAAGATCATATTCTTTTATCATCATAACATATCATATTTTTTTTTATCAATTCATTTATTTATCAATTCCATTATATACTCCCCCTATTTGGCATATCAAATAAAAAAGATAGGGATAGATAAGAATTGAAAAAGGAAATACATTCATTAATATGTCAAGGGAGATACAAACATAAGTAAATAATTGAAATTGAAATTAAGATACTAAAACATAACAAAACAAACAAAAACAAACTAGAACATACCAAAACAATCAAAAACAAACTTAGAACAGGCTAAGACAAGACTTAATCCATCCTAGATTCATCCCTAAAAATCTTATCCTCTATATTTTTCATCCTTATTTTAAGTTCTTCAAGAGATATATTCACTGCATCCCTTTGTTCATGATGGAGTGAAAACAAAGCATCCATTTTCTGAATCATTAGAGATTCAAATGGTGAATAATAAGATTCAGATGATGCAGGTTCTTCTTGAACTTCTTCAGCTTCTCCTAATTGTTTCCTTCTTCATCATTTCCTTCTTCTTCTCCTTCTTCCTCATTTAATGGCACAGGTTTCCAGCCATTTGCCAACCATAGGGTGTTTTAACCATACCAAGCTTTTTAAGATGCTTTTCCTTAATTTGACTGTTGCTTGCATTGGTGTCATCCATGACTTCATTTGATACATCAACATGAAAATAGTCAATAAATCTAGATACCAAAACAGCATAAGGAAAAGGATAGCTTACTAGCCTTTTAGATTTTTGCATTACTTCTTGAATAATCATAATCCAATTAAGCTTTATCCCCTTCTTCAGTCCATACACAACTTGAAGATCATCATCCGTAGCTTGAGCATGATTTGAAGTCCTTGGAGTAATAATGTAGGTGATGATGTAGTGTAGCAATCTGTCATCATGAGTCATAGGGCCTGTGCTTAACCTCAATCTCACATTCATATGCGGATCAATAAGCATGCTCCTATAAGTTTCCATTTTGTTATAACCTTCAACTTCTTCTTCGAATCTTCTTTCACCATCAAAGGTGATACCAGCTACCTCTTGCCATATTTCTGGTGTAATCTCCATGGCAACACCATTTACTTGAGTGAGGATAGTTCCATACATAGTGATTTTGGAACAGGTATAGAAGACCTTAACCAAGTTAGGGTAAAAGGTCCCTTTCATTTAAACAAACTTGGTTAAGCCTTGTTGCTCTAGAAGGTGAGGAAAGTGAAAATCTTCTTGAATAAACCAAGCAGGATTTAGGAATTTGGGTTGACAAAGGAGTTTGGTTGCATTGAACTGCATATAATTCATCCTATATGCTTCATTAGTGAACCAATGATCAAGCCTATGAACTACAGGATTAGAAGGCTGAGCATCAGCTTTTCTCTTGGATTTCTTGACTCTTTTGGATGTAGACATAATGAGGGTACAAAAGGATACGAATAGAAAACACAAAAGATCAAGATAAACACTGAGATTTGGAGTTTCAGAGAACATAAGAAAACAAAGTGTATTTGGTTGTGAGGTACCAATTTCACAAAACTTCAATCTATAGGCTACTTCAAGCTAGTGGGCAGTTGAGAATTTAAAAAATATGGCTGTTATGACTTTAATCACGTCCATTGATGTGTTGCAAACACATCTTAGTTTTAGGATAGTTTTAGGATATATTTTAATGAAATACTTAGGAAAATAGGTTATAATTAGTTTAATTGTCATTTATATTGAATTACATCTCATTTCATTACCAAATGTGCAATTTCAGGACAAAAAAGGAGAATAAAAACAAAGAAAAAGAAGAAAAGCAAGATGAAGGTATCGCACGATCCGCGCCAGGACCCGCGCGAGAGTGTAAAAGTCAGCTTCAAGCTCAAACAACCCACGCTATCCGCGCGATATACACGCTACCAGCGCCATCCATTCAAAGGACTAGCGCGACTCGCGCCAGAATCCGTGCGATCAGCGCCACAAGGCCTGGAGAAACTTTTCATTCGAGTAGCCCGCGCGATCAGCGCGGGTCCCACGCTATCAGCGCCGTAAGTTCGAATTGGTGGCGCAATCAGCGCCATAAACCGCGCGAACCGCGCCGAGAAATCGCTGTTGCCTTATTTAACAAGATATGATTCGAAATTGGCACAGAACAAGGGCCTAGTTACTTTAATTAAATCTATCTATAAATAAAGGCCTCTGGGGACTGAACAGGGCATCATCTAACACCATTAGACACCACTCTAAGGCTTGGAAATCATTGAAAGTCAAGGGTCAAAGCTAGGTCACTGCAGAATCACGTTTTATTCAACAGCTTTGATGTTCTTGAGGCCTATGGCAGGCTAAATCTTGTATTGTGGGAAGGCCATGAACTAATGTAAACTCCTCTGTAACTTGACTGGTATTGAATGAGAATTCTTATTGCTTTATTTTACTCTGTTCTTCACTGCTTTATTCTTATTTAGAATTGGCCATTCTATTTAGGTATTGAGGGTTAGGATTCGCAATGGGGACGTTGGGATTCTAATTTCTGACCTTAGTAAAATAACAGTTGTTCATCACCTAGGGACAGGGATGCGTGGCTGCAGAACCTTATAATATAGTCTTTTACATGCTTAATTTGATAGAATTCACCAAGGAATTGGGTCTTTGATTCTGGTTAAAGGGTTAATTCACTAAGGAATTAGGGATTAACTAAAGTAGGAAAGATTTATTCTCTGAGCATAAGAAATATCAAACCTCATGACATAGTCTTTTACATGCTTAACAAGAATTGCTGAGGAATTAGGATTGTTGTTAAAGGGGTAAATTGCTAAGGAATTAGGATTTACTACAATAGGAAAGATGTATCATTGTGTGATCAAACTTGATAACCCAGTTAAGTGAAAGAGGTAGTGAACATTAGGGATTGTACCTGACCACAATCGTTTCTTTCATTGGTAATACTTCAACTATTTTACTGCATTTATGTTAATTTCAGTTTTATATTCTACTCTTCAACACACAACAATTATCCAAAAATATTTTCTTTTTACCTCCAATCACTTAGACCTAATATTATTGTGAATTTCACCCATCCCTGTGGAGAACGATACTCACTTACCTATTTTATTACTTGAAACGATCGGTGCACTTGCCGTAGTGTGCGTAAATCGTTCAACATACATAATGGCTTTGATTACAGCAAATCGTGCTTAATGGCAGTTGGTTGATTTTGAAAACTGTCAGAATTTTTGCAGTAACTGCAGAAATAATCGATTATTTCGATAGTGTAATCAATTATTTTAGTTTGAAAATCATAGATCAGAAATGATGTAATCAATTACCATTTGAAGTAATCAATTATGTCAGAGCAAGTGGCTTGTTGAAGATGAAGTGTAATCGATTATAACTTGTTTTAATCGATTAAGACAGAGTGAGATAGAGTTTTCAGACCAGAAGAGGCAGAATAATCGATTATCCCGATGTGGTAATCGATTATTCCAGGAAGTTCCAGAATTTGTAAAAAGCCTACAGACTTCATGTAATCGATTAAATTATCGTTTTAATAGATTATTCCAGAGTTAACAAGATTTTTCTGGAATACGAAGTGAAAATAATCGATTATCCCGATGATGTAATCGATTACAACAGCTTTGACTTCTTTTAAAATAGCACAGTATGATTAAATAATCGATTAAAAACTCATGGTAATCGATTATATCAGCTTTTACTCATCAAAACCAATTTTATGCAGCATACATCAAGTATTCTTTACATCAAATTGAGTTGCTATTAATCATGCAATGTCTAGTTCAATTCATAATCAATGAAAGTAGTCATGGTAAGGTCACTTAACTTAAACTAGATTCATCCAAAATTCCAAGCATATTTCTCAATGTAAAGAATATCTCCCTATCCAAAGGTTTAGTAAAGATATCAGCCAATTAATTCTTACTATCAACAAATTCAACTTTGATGTTACCTTTCTGTACATGATCTCTGATGAAGTGATGTCTTATTTCAATATGCTTTGTCTTGGAATGCATGATTGGATTCTTGGAAATATTTATTGCAATTATGTTGTCACATAATAGTGGAATTTGATGAAGTTCTACACCAAAGTCTTGAAGTGGTTGCTTCAGTCATAGACTTTGAGAACAACAACTTCCAGCTGATATGTACTCAGCTTCTGCTATTGACAAGGCTACACAAGATTGCTTTTTACATTGCCAAGAAATTAAAGAGCTTCCTAGAATATGACAAGTACCACTTGTGCTCTTTTGATCCAATTTGCATCCTGCAAAATCAGAGTCATAATAACCAATTAAATTGATTGTTGTACCTTTGGGATACCAAAGTCATACTTTTGGTGTGGACTTTAAGTATTTAAAGATCCTTTTCACAATTGTTTGATGAGACTCATTTGGATTAGCTTGATATCTAGCACATAGGCAAACACTTAGCATTATGTCTGGCCTACTTGCTGTGAGATAGAGCAATGATCCAATCATCCCTCTATACTTTGACTCATCAACGCTTTTTCCTCTTTCATCTGAATCAAGGTAAGTGGAAGTTCCCATAGGAGTTGCTGAAGTTTTGCAACTTTCCATTTCAAATATCTTCAATATTTCCATACAATACTTTGATTGACTTAGGAAAGTTCCATTCTTCATTTGTTTAACTTGAAGGCCAAGGAAGAATGTAAGCTCTCCCATCATAGACATTTCAAATTCACTTTGTATGCTTGTTGCAAATTCTTTACACATGTAATGGTTAGTAGAACCAAAATAATATCATCAACATAGATTTGTACCATAAGCATATCTTTTGTTCTTTCTTTTTATGAACAGAGTTTTGTCCACTTCTCCTCTTGAGAATGATTGATCAAGCAAAAATTTGCTTAGTCTCTCATACCAAGACCTTGGAGCTTGTTTCAATCCATACAATGTTTTTCTTAATCCGTACACATGGTTAGGATATTGATGATCTACAAAACCAGGAGGTTGGTCAACATATATCTCTTCATCAATGTAACCATTAAGAAATGCATTTTTCACATCCATTTGAAACAATTTAAAGTTCATTATACATGCATATGCAAGGAGTAATCTAATAGCTTCTAGCCTAGCAACTGGAGCATAAGTTTCATCATAATCAATGTCTTCCTCTTGGTTGTAACCCTTTGCAACCAATCTAGCCTTGTTTATAATTATGATGCCACTTTCATCCAGTTTGTTCCTAAATACCCACTTTGTGCCAATAGGTGTGTGAGTGGAAAATCTAGGTACTAGTTCCCAAACATTGTTTCTTTTAAACTGATTTAGTTTCTCATGCATGGCAATCAACCAATGTTCATCTAATAAGGTTTGTTCAATGTTATTAGGTTCAATTTGTGATACAAAAGCCATGGTGCAAAAAAGATTTGTTAAGGAAGATCTAGTTGATACTCCCTTTGATACATCACCAATTATGTTGTCCAATTATAGGTCTTTTGAGGTTCTCCAATCCTTGTGTTTAGGTGTGGTTGTTCCTTGATTTATGTCTTCTTTTGTTTCATCTTCTTCCAGCTGTTTGGCTTCTATGTGCTGCTGTCTTTCCTCTTTATTTTCTGCATCAATATCACTCAAAACTTCTACTTGAGAATGGTTAGATTCATCACATACAATATGTATAGACTCTTCAACATACAAAGTTCTCTTGTTAAAGACCCTATAAGCCTTACTTTGCAAGGAATATCCTAGAAAGATAGCCTTATCAGCTTTTGAGTCAAACTTACCAAGATTATCTTTGCCATTGTTCAAAACAAAGCATTTACAACCAAATGCCTTAAGGTGAGAGATATTTGGTTTCCTCCCTTTATAGATTTCATATGGAGTTTTCTTTAAAATGGGCCTTATGAGAATTCTATTAAGAGTATAACAAACCGTACTTACAGCATCTACCCAAAAATGCTTAGGTAATTTTGTTTCATTTAGAAGAGTCCTTGCTCCTTCTTCTAGTGATCTATTTTTCCTCTCCACAACACCATTTTGTTGAGGTGTCCTTGGAGCTAAAAAATTGTGATTAATTCCAAAATCTTCACAAAACTTTTCAAAGTGTTCATTTTGGAATTCACCACCATGGTCACTCCTAATTGAAACAATATTACAGCCCTTTTCATTTTGAATAACTTTGGCAAGTTTCCTAAAATTTGAAAATGCTTGGCTTTTGGATCTTAAGAACAATGTCCATGTGTATCTAGAGTAGTCATCCACTATAACAAGTCCATAATAATTTCCTCCTAAGCTCATGGTTCTAGAAGGGCCAAACAAGTCCATGTGAAGCAATTCAAGAGGTCTGGAAGTAGAAATCATATTCTTACTTTGAAAAGAGTTTTTAGTTTGCTTCCCTCTTTGACATGCTTCACAAATTCTGTCCTTCTCAAACTTAAGCTTGGGTAGACCAATTACTAGGTCTTTTCTAATTAACTTGTTAAGATGATGCATGTTTATGTGAGATGTTCTTCTATGTCACAACCATGTTTCATTCACTTTACTCATCAAGCAATCAGTTTTATGTATGAATGCATGGTCAATAGTCAAGACATAGATATTACCCTTTCTCTTACCAATGTGTGCCACTTTGCCACTTTTGGTATCATGTATCAAGCAACTTTCATTGTTGAAGGTGACTTTAAATCCTTTTTCACACAATTGACTAATGCTTAGTAAATTGTGTTTCAGCCCTTCAACATAAAGTACATCCTTAATCTTTGCAGACAAGCTGTCTCCAATATTTCCTTGGCCAATTATTTTGCCTTTATTATTGTCCCCATATGTAACATATCCTCTTTCTTCAAGTACAACATCAGTTAGCATGGATATGTCTCCAGTCATGTGTCTTGAGCATCCACTATCTAGGTACCAAGTTGAAGATTTTGCTCTAAGACACATCTGCACAAGTTATTTTAAAAAAGAGAGATAGGGTCCCCAATTTAAGTTGTGTAACTTGTGTAACACCCCGTGTGCACCTGGTGTATTAACATTATGATTATTATCAGATTAGCGCTTAATCACTGTAATAAAACTTTTTGCGGAAGCATAAATCAAAACCATATTTCTTGATTACATTATGTATGGAACAACAAAGCATCTCATCACAAAGCATCAGACAAGCCCCTGCTAATCCAGATCGTACAACCATAACCATAGGCAAATAACATAAAATATCTCAAAGATATAAACAGGAGGAAACATGATTACATAACAGAACTGGTTATGTACAAAACATCATCTGACACTCGAAGTGTCTATACAAAAGAATAAGCATCCGTGTGCTTCTGATCCCAAGGATCCTTCCTCACACGAGGGCATACATACATAAACATGTACAAAACAAAGACTACATGTGCACACACATGTCTTCCCTCTACAGGGGTACAAAACATCAAAAGCTGAGCCGAGCTCCAAGCTCTCCACTGCTGCCTCCCGCCCTGAGACCACTCCTCTCTACCAGAAGCATCACCTGAAAAAAATAACATAAGCCCCACACGAGGTGAGATAAACATCTCAGTAAGCTCAGGGTCCTTGGAGGCATCTCCTCCACCCTGGCTCACTCACCATGACACAAGTCATCAGGGTATCACAACAAACTGGCCTCCCGGCCTGGCCCCCCGGCCCTCATAACAATACAAACAAGCTATCTTGCTCTATGTACGACGAATCACATCAACGCCGACCTCAGTGTGAAACCAGAATTCACACCCGTGCCATCCCATTGGGAGCTACCCCTTACTCATGGATGCACGTATATGGTACCTCCGAGAATAGGCAATCAACCGAGATGGGACACACCTATCTCTTGGTCTTAGGGGATCATCATCACCCCAGGATCCAATCAACCATGAGCAAACCAAACTAGGAGGTGCGCTCTACTCCTAGGGAGGTCCATATATATCTAACTGGCCAGAAGATCTAAATAACAGGCTTCATACATATCTCAAGCACAGATACAAGCATATATCATTATGAGTATGCAACATCCAATAATGCATGTATCATGAATGTAACCACTACTCCCTCGGAGTATGGTGGAGCACAAGCAAGTGGAAAACATCCCCAAGGGACCAAGAACTTACCTGGCAAAGCCGAGCTCTGCGGTTCTTCCCTTGCTTCGTGGCCTACGCCACTGACACCCGCGGTGTCATGCCCTAAACAAGGCATACAAACATGTATCAAACATCCACATAGCCACACAAGGCATACAAGCATAACACGGTCCTCAACCGCTTCAATGAAAGGAATCACAATCCTTTCCAAAACCACAAGGTCATCTAACCTAAGGTTCATCAAGGCTCACACTCAAAGCCATATCATAGACCCTCGGTGGTCTACCTCATGCCCACACGACACTTGAGTCATCACAAGACTCGGTGCAAGCCAACATCAAGAGCTCAAAGCTCTATATAAGCCCAAGGCTCAATGGCTCACACATGGCTTGAACGACTCTTTCACACACAAAACACTGTTCCAATAGCCTCCCAATGCCATCAAAGCCACAAACCAAGGCTCTTGCATGTCAAAACACAGCCAAGCAACTCAGCATATCACTATACATGCATCATATAGAGCCAAGAAATCAAAGTTCACCAAACTCACAATTGAGAGCTAATCCTACATCCTCACAACATTCTAAACACATGTTTCCAAAGGACCCAAGGCTAATACTAGCTCTATCACACGTGGGTCACTATTCACCCAAAACCCCAACTCATAAAACAAGCGGTGAATCTAGAGTTTCTTACCTCAAAGATGGCAAGGAAGGCCCAAGGACGACTCCCCCTAGCTTGGGTAACCACGAATCGCCGCTGTTCCTCGTCGAACTCGAGTTCTACGAACTTCCCTTGAGAAAGGGATTCTCAAAATGAGTGGGTTTGAAGGGAGAATGAGGAAGGATTCAAGCTCTACAAGTGTTTTCCATCATGAAATGGTGTTTAAGGGACTTGTTTTGTTGAACTATGGTGAAGAAATGAAGCTTGGAGCTTCAACAATGGAGGTGGGGTGCTGGAGGAAGAAGAGATGAAGGTTTTCTCTCTGAAAATCGTGACTTCCCCCTTTTATAGTGGTCCTGTCAGAGCTGTCGCGCTGATCGCGCCAGCTGCAAGGGACCATGGCGCCAACCGCGCCAACCCCGCGCCCAGAGCGCCAACCTCCAGAGAGTCTGGCGCCAAGAGCGCCACCTCCCGCGCCAGGAGCGTCAACATCCAGGGACTATGGCACCTACCGCGCCACATTGGCGCCACTCGCGCCCGCTGCAAAGGTCTTCTGGATGGTCTGGCGCCACTCGCGCCAACCTGACGCCCCAGGCGTCAACCACCAGAACCTATGGCGCTTTGAGCGCCACTCTCGAGCCATCAGCGCTGCACTTCAGAGACTGTGGCGCCAGGAGCGCCACAACTCAGAACTATGGCGCTGATCGCGCCACTCTGGCGCCAAGAGCGCCACAATTCTACAGAAGAATTCTGCAGAATCCAGCATTGTTCGGGCCCAAAACTCGCGTCGTACGCGTTGGGACTCGGGGTTATTATAAGTTGGGTCCAAAGGGGTTAGTTGGTTTCTTTCTTTTCTCAACCCATATACATTCATCATTAGGAACATAAAATCTTCTAGCATAGCACTTGTATGATGTGTGACCTTTAAGCATACAATAATTGCAAGTAAGTTCTTTGATGATTTGCCATGTGTAGATCTTTGATAGAGATTTGATTGATTATGCTGCCTTTGATTCTTATGTTTTGGAGGTACAAACACAAGCTTAATTTGAGTTCTAGCTCCATGTTTATATCCCAATCCATAAGTATCACCAACAAACTTTTGCACACTTAGTAACTCATCTAAGTTGCATTTGCCTTTGTAATACTTTCTCAACAAATCAATCAAATAACTATTTTCAGTTTGTAAACACATGTTTTCTTTTCCTGCACATAGCTTATAATCATCAAATTCTTTTTGCAAATTATTGAAATCATCAACCTTAGAATTAGCTAAGGAACATGTACATCCATTCTCTTTGTAACTTGAGAGAAGCTTATCATGATCTTCTTTCAACTTACAAAGCTCATCTTGCAATTCAACAAGTTTAGAAACATGCCACCTTAGATCACTCTTAAGTTTGTTGTTTGCTTTTGCTAGTCTTTGAGCTTCTAAATGCATCTCATGAAATGCATCAACAACACTATCAAATTCAGAATTTGCCTCTGATTCTGTACTTGATGATTCACAATCTCCATTGATGGTGGATGTAAGGCATAGGTGAGCTTCAACTTCTTTTTCAGATAAGGATTCAGAACTTGTTGATTCATTATCCTCCTAAGCAATGTAAGCTTTTTTCTGCTTTCCTTCTCTTCTTGACTTCTTCTCAACTTGTGGCTTCTTTGATAATGAGGGACAATCTGATTTTATATGGCCTTGCTTCCCACATTCAAAGCAAGTGATTGAGGAGGAGTTGTTGTTCTTGTTCTTGTAGTCATTCCTTTTCTTTTGGAATGGTTGCTTTCTGCCCTTGTTCTTCCTTAGAAATTTGGAAAACTTTCTAACAATGAGATTGACATTCTCATCATCTTCTTCTTCACTTGAACTATCATCTTCTTCTATCTTTGAAGGTGCAGCCTTTAATGCAATGCTCTTGTGCTTTTTATCTGCATCTTCATTATTTGTTAATTGAGATAATTCAAGCTCATATTCCAAAAGCTTACCAAACATTGCTGCCATTGACATTTGAAATAGATTCTTAGACTCTTTAATGGCTGTGACTTTAGGTTGTCAATCCCTTGTTAGACACTTGAGAATTTTGATGTTCAATTCTTCTGCATCAAAAGTTTTTCCAAGTCCAAGCAAGTGATTCACAATGTGGGTGAATCTAGTTTGAAGCTGTGAGATGTTCTCATCATCTCTCATTTTGAACATTTCATATTCATGAATGAGAGTGTGTTTTCTTGATCTTCTCACATCTTCAGTTCCTTCATGTGTAACTTCAAGTAATTCCTACATTTCTTTGGCACTTTTGCACCTAACAGTCTTGAAAAATTCATCGAAAGATAAAGCAGAAGTTATCATATTTTTTGCTTTGAAATCATATTGAACCATTCTCTTTTCTAATTTCGACATTTCATCCCAATCTTTTGGTATTGTTTTGTTATCCACAATTTTGGTTGGAATGAAAGGACCTTTTTCAATACAATTCCAAGCTCCCGGGTCATTTGATTGGATAAAGATTTGCATCCTACTCTTCCAAAAATTAAATGTTCCCCTTCAAACAAAGGAGGTCTATTCAATTAGGCTCCCTCTTTGAAAGTTATCTGATTAGTACTCATTGTCATGAATTTGAAAAGATCTTGAACAAATTACAAGAACCAGCTCTTGATGCCAATTGAAAATATAATGAACACTTATGCAAATAACCAAGAGGAGGGTGAATTGGTTTTACCTCAGAGTTTTTAAAATTTAAAACAA
This sequence comes from Glycine tomentella, assembly GCA_007407185.1. Classification (NCBI taxonomy): domain Eukaryota; kingdom Viridiplantae; phylum Streptophyta; class Magnoliopsida; order Fabales; family Fabaceae; genus Glycine; species Glycine tomentella. The sequence goes on along the minus strand of PYAF01001151.1, from coordinate 72,914 downwards.
AATTCTAATATAGCAGAAGTCTTTGAAAGAAGGACCATATCTTAAACCAATTAAGAAATTAAATTTTTAAAATCAACCTTTGTCTCAATCAAACCACTCTTGAGCAATAACCAATCTTGTGATATGAACAAAACTAAAACTTCAAGAACAATATGAATGTAAACAGAAATATTCAATCACACACAAGATTTATACTAGTTCACCTCTCAACCCCGGAGGCTACATCCAGTTTACTTCTAATCAGCCTTGATTAGAGTTTCCACTATAACAAATATAATATCTTTACAAGCTTACAAAGATCTCTCTTACCCTCCCTAGGTAAAATTCAAAAATTTAAACCTATAGACTTTTCAAAAGATCTAAGAACCAGAAATCCCCTCTCTGTTCTACCCACTAGAAACCTATCTAGCAAAGCTTTAAAGATCAAAATTTGTTATATGAACAACCAACAACAAACCAAACAATATTAATCAAAACAACTAAGCAAATGATTCAAGAAAGATATCACCTTTAATTCCTCAGTGCAATGAACGAAATTAAATGATCAAATCAGACTGAGAATGAATGTCATGATCTTTCTTGATGAAATCTTTTGACAAAATGCTTGAACACAAACTTTACATGGAGTAGTGACTCAACAAATGAAAATCTTCATGATTCTTGAATCTACTTTGAATTTCTTATTCTAATATGCCTTGGTGACTTTAGAACTCTCAGAAAGTGATTTTCACAAGGCTTGTTCAAAAACTCAAAATCCTTCCATAACAGAATAAGCTCCTTCTATTTATAAAAAATAAAATTAACTACCTGTAATCGATTATTCCGTAAATGTAATCGATTATTTTAACTCATGTAATCGATTAAAGTGTTCATCAGAAATCTGGAAAAAATCTCAAGAACAAATAATCGATTAATCCTTCTTGTAATCGATTATTCCAGGAGATCAGGATTTTCTGATACACTACTGTAATCGATTAATGTCTCAAATAATCGATTATCGCAGGAAGTGTGAAAAACTCAACAATGCATATTTAATCGATTACAACAATTTGGTAATCGATTAAACTAGATAAAATGCTTCTGTGAATTATGCAGAGACTTAGATAATCGATTATTCCGTGAAGTAATCGATTATCACAGAACGGCTTAACATAGTCAGACTAATTTAATCGATTACGAATTATTGGTAATCGATTAAAATGTTCTTAAGACAATATGCAGATCTGTTTATATGCATTTAATCGATTATATCATATTGGTAATCGATTAAAACAGTGAAAAATACTTTTTATGAAAACCTTATTGCCTTTATGTCATACCAATTGATTAATAATATCATATGACTTAATCATGCTTTAATGAATGAATGAATGCATGAGTTAATCAATCTAAGTGAGGAATAAGAGGCTTTAACTTCTTAAACCAACCTTGAACAAATACATATGCCATCAATTGAGTGGGCATGTAAAATCAAAACTTGTAATCTTTCTCAACTTGATTCTTTGTAATCTTCTTCATCTTGATTCCTTGTAATCTTCTTCATTTCTAACAATCTCCCCCTTTTTAATTTGAGCATGCCAAATACTTAATTGATGAAAAATGCTTCTTAGGAAGAAATTGTTATCCTGAAAAATTTTCTCAGCACTTGCAAAGACCAAGTGTTAAATCTAAACTTGATGTTTTTACAAAATCTCATGATTCATATAAATAATTCATTACTTATTCTTTTACTCCTACTCCCCCTGACTTAAAGATCATATTTCTTTTATCATCATAACATATCATATTCCTTTTTATCAATTCATTTATTTATCAATTTCATTATATACTCCCCCTATTTGGCATATCAAATAAAAAAAAGACAAGGATAGATAAGAATTGAAAAAGGAAATACATTCATTAATATGTCAAGGGAGCTAGATACAAACACAAGTAAATAATTGAAATTGAAATTAACATACTAAAACATAACAAAACAAACAAAAACAAACTAGAACATACCAAAACAAACAATGTTTTATGGGTTTCCAATCCAAGTTATCTTTCTATCTCATTGATATGTTTCTTGTTGTAATTAGTTTAAATTAATTTCAAGTTACATAATCACAATGTTTTGTGGGTTGTCTTCCTTAACTAAATTGTATCTTGAATTTAGAGTTATCTTCAAATTAGAGGCTCTTAGTATGGCTATTGTGTAATGAATTGGATGTGAACCATAGTCATGGGAACTTTGAAGAATGAATGAAGCATGGTATACTACTTTACTTATGAAGAATCATTTATTATACTTCTATTTATTTAATATAGTGTTTTGCTTTCTTTTTAAAAAAAATACTCGTTTACTTTAACATGTTTCATTTATTAGACTTTTGATTATTTAATGTGTTTAACTTGTGTTTATTATATGTTGCAGTTGTTTAGTGATCAAACAACATTAAAATCGAAGAGAATTGAAACAATTCGAAAAGAATGAACAAAATGTTTTTTACAAGTTAGAAATGAAGTACTAAACAATGTTTAAGAATGTATAGGATAGTTAAACTTTTACTTTAGCATAGCTTTATGTTAGATTTACATTGTAAACATGACAATGTTGAATTTGTTTGTTTAATGTAGTTAATTTGATAATGTGGAATGATTTATTAGTATTTATGAATTTATTGTTTTTGATTAATAATAATTTGAAGGCTAAATTACAGATTTAGTCTCCTGATAATTTCTAATTTGTACGTGACAAGGAGTTAGATGAAATAAAAAATAAAATATGTCTTGATATAATTGAACCCATCACCTTTAATACAATAATAAGACAATAAATCACTATATCACTTGCTTTGATTAATATGTTTTGTAAACAATGCTTTTTTAGTATCATTAAGATAGGTGATTTTTTTTT
>PYAF01001151.1:51428-69918 GCA_007407185.1 Glycine tomentella | reverse complement strand
GTTAACATGCAAGTTTTTCTAAAAAAATTAAATATCAAAAATTTATTGATTTGTAATTTACATATTAATTGATGCAATTATATTGATTTATGTAAATCTAGTAAAATAATTATATATTAAAACCAATTATATAAAATAAAAATATGTAAATTGTTCAAAATTTTTATGTCAAGTTATGTAAAACAAAATAAAAATGTTATATATATTAAATAAATTTGTTAAATTATAAATTTTTATAATTAGAAATAAAGTTAATAACTCTTAACATATTGATACATAAAAAATATTGTTTACAAATCAAATAAAAAAAAAGTAAGTGGCAAAGTGATTTATGGTCTTATTATTATTGTATTAAAGGTCATGAATTTAGTTCTTACCAAGATATTTTTTATTTTTTATTTTATTTAATCATTTGTCACATAAATGACATGTTAATTAATTACATAAGAACCACATCAGCACCAACATGCCACATCGTGAACTTTGGATGGTCAATTAACATAGGAATCAAAATTGATAATTCTAAAAAATAAAGGGACCAAATGTTTTGATTTATAGATATGGGTACTAAAATAACATATAAGAAATTATAGTGGGACCAAAATGAAAATTTAGCCTGAGTTTAGTTCTGCTTGAAATTATAGGTTGGATTTGTTGTCAAAACAAAACAAATATTTAAAAAAAAAAATGACACCAACTACATCGATTTCCAGAAAATCGATGTAGAATGTCATTTTCTAAGACGATTTTCAACAAAACCAATTTTAAAAACACATATTCTACATTGATTTTTATCAAAATCGTATTTGAAAACATTGCATAGAGAGACATTTCTAATATAATTTTACATCGATTTTGGGAAAATCGTTGTCAAAATGTCACTTTCCAAAGCAGTTTAAAATTGTCATTGAAAGTTTTTGACTTTCAACGACGATTCTTTGAACATCGGTTGAAAATCATCATCAAAGTCCTTCTAAAACTGTGGTTAAAAGACTTTTTTATAGTAGTGGAATGGAGAAACCACAATTTTGCAGCAAGCATTTTTAAGTAAAAATACTCATAATATGTTTTCATATTATCAAAACTAGCAACACTCTTAGAGTATAGCCCATGACAGTATCAAAGTATAACATAGTAGCAAACTAGCAACACTATCAAAACCAACAAAATTCAAAGAATCAAAATAAAAGAAGAGTATAGCCCATAGAACCAATAAAATTGTTGAGCATTATCAGTTCTTTTATACATTATAAGTTTAGGAAAGTTTTGAATTTACAAAATCAAGGATTTAGATTTAAGGGTGCAACGAGAATAAAAGAAAGGTAGTATAAGACAAATAACTATATCTTTGATTTTATTTATTATATTGTGCATCAGACCAACTTAGTTAGGTGTAATTGGCCAGCTGGGCTAAATGAGCTACGTCGAAAAAGACTCATTTCTTAAGCAAACTTTTTTTAAAGCTCAACTTTATCTATGACTAGGTTGACTCATCAGACCAAGCCAATTTTGTCACCTCTAATTGGATCAATCCAAAAATACCCCAAACTAGAAAAGAGAAAGATACTTAATGCGATTGGAAATCCACATTGAACAAAAATTAGATCCAAAAACAGCCCAAATGAGGATGTTAAAATTTGAGTACAAACTAAATTTAGGTCTCTTTAGACAATTTTGATTTAGGCTTATCTCGTAAATTAAAACACTTATGAGAAATATGTAAAATAACACATGATAATAATTAATAGTAATAATAATAAAAATTAACATAATATAAAAACTATACATTCATTTAACTACTTTTTTTTATAACATATTCATTTGACTACTATGTATGTTATGTATTTTATGGTTTTTTTATAAATTTAAACGACTTCTTAAATTATGTGGTAAAAAATAATATTAAGTTTATCAATATTGTTGTATAATTTTGCAAATGATTTATGACATATTTATGAGGGCTCATTTCCCTCAATAAACTAAATTTTTATTTCCCTTTTTCTACAACCTTTTTACGACAAATTTGAGAGGAAATTATTTTCCAACTTTAACGACCTTGTGTGTGATTAATTTGCAACAAAACTTTTCTCTCGCTACTTGAAAACATTTGTAAATTTAATGAACCCATTATTCCCTTGCAAAATAATTAACCAAATCATCGAGGGATTAATAAGGTTTCAACTCTTCCTCTCTAATTCTTCACTAGATTGCGAGGGATTAACGAGAATGTTTTGTCTTCATTAGTCTATCGCTATTTAGTGAGGGAATAACAACAAAACTTTTGCTAATTTCCCTTGAACTAATTCTCAATTTTCTTGTAGCATATCTTAAAAGTCATACAAATTAACGGTAATTTTTTATTAGATGACAATGTAAAACTATTTTACAGTTGTTTATGATGGAAATTTTTCTAAGTAATTGAAATGTAATTTATCATAATTTTCACACTTGATTCTTATCAATCACAAACAACTTATTTGTTTAGCGTGACAAAATCGCAATTATAGTTTTTTTTATTCAAACTAGCATTTGGTGTAACTTTCAATTAAAGAAATTAATTATGAGATCAATAAAATACATACAAGATTTTAACATAACCACGTATTATTGTATCACATTCGAAAGTATTCGCTTTGATGATTAATCGTTATAACCATAGTTTTTTATTAATAAAAAATACTTAAATTATAAGTTATAAATATGCATATTTCGAATATAGTTATAAAAGTAGTTTTTGATAATAAAAGGTACTTTTTGAACAAGTATAAATTTGTAAATTTGACTTTGAAGTAAAATTACAGGAAAAGATATCAAAATAATTGTAGGATAAAATGTTTTGAAAGTAAACCAAATTGAAATGCAAACAAAGATAAAATGACACAATTAAAGTTAAAGTGTTTTCAAAATGTATATTGAAATCAAATGCAAAACAATATAAAAGTTGCATAAACATAAAGAACAATAAATAAATAAGTTTGAATTCAGAGAAGAAATAGTGATTGAAAAGAGTTAAGAGTTTGGAAAAGAAATGTAGAAGAAACTTGCATTATTGTAAATTGATCAAAGAAATGAAAGGACAAAAATTGTAAACTACATTAAAGTATGAGTTCGAACATACACTTTTTCTTGATAATCGGTAGTCATTTTCTTGTGCGACGTGTTGTTGTAAAGGTGCTTGTGTGATCTTCATCACCAAGAAAAAATGTACTATTGTGCCTATTTATAATTTAATATAATTTGATTCAACGATCAATTTACTAGATTTGTACAATTATACAACTTATTTGAACTAACTATCTAAGATGTTAACACATGTATCTTCGTGCTCTCTATCAGAAAATAGTTGATAACCATCTATGTTCACTTGATCGAAACCTATAAGCCTTTGATGATTCTTTACTTGTCTTTTTGAGGAGCATGGAAATTCAAATAACTTTTCTTCACAATTTGTCTTGATCTTTAGAGTTCAGTTGTTTCGATCATTCACCGAACTCTTGTATGTTTAAACTCTTTTCAATCAATAATCGAACATAGACTTAATATGATGTTCTTCAACTCCATTCAAGTCAAATACACTTTCTAAGTTCTATACTTAGAAAATTTTACTTATACCCCTCATAACACTATCAGTGTATGACCAATAAACTCTTATTATTGTTATTATTTCTATTGTTATTGTCATTATCGTTAATGTCATCGTCATAATATATTAAGAGAAAAATTAGGAGATTGTAAAAATATGAAACAAGGGGAGAAAAGGATTTATGTTTTATTTTCTCTATTATCACATATCTTGAATTATTATAATGGATCTTTCACTTTGTTTAAATTTACATTAGAAAACTTTGCTTGTTGATCCAACCAAATCCTAAAAACCAAAATATCAAATTCAGACAAGATATGCAATATATATGGATCTTCTTCAACCATATCTTGTGAAAAATTTTCAAGCAGAAGAAGCAACTAAGAATTCCCATATCTATCGATGATTTTCCATTCAAGAAAATCTTCTATGTGGATACAATCATATAATTAACATCTTGCGTCATTTTTCTACTATCACCTATGTAATCAACTAAAAGCTAGCTAAAACATTTAATTATTGGCTTCATGCACTTTAGTGAAAATCCAACTCAACATAAATATCAAGTAAAATTTAGTGGGTTGTGTCGTGGAATTAACTCGGTCTAGTAAGCGTTGATATCGATGATGGAAGGATTCACATACTATATATTCATCCAATATCCCATCTAAGAAAACGATAAATTTAAACTTCATCTCAGTAAAGCTTAAACTAAGTTTAACGGATGATTGTCAAAGTTTCTTATTAAGAAATTGTTTTCTAGAAACTTTAGGCATGCCAGAACATCACTATCCTTGTTAAACAATTTAAGCCGAAAGACAATAGTTTAATTTAAATACTCTTAATTTGACCCCACAACATCCTAAAACCTTGATCATAATCTATACTGAAAAGACACCCAAAAGGAACAAAACATTATATATATATATATATATATATAATTGTTAGCAGCACAAGGAATCACATGTGATCCTCTCTTACCTTTCTTTTAAACTAATACTTCTTTTTAGTGCACATACACGCAAGCTGTTGAACTACTTGTTTTAGTAGCACTGGTATGCAGGTAGCGGTCCTTTTGAAACCGTTTAAAGTTTGAATTAGCATAAAATTAAATTGGATTGATCATATTTCGGTTGTATATATGTCCAAGAGTTTTTACTTTAGTTTCATACTAATAATACACACAAATTACTGATATCTTCTTTATGATTGATTGAAATTTATTAAAAATAACTAAATTTGATGGATCTCACTTTTAAATCAAGATAGAGAAATATCAAATGAGAAGTGGAAACCACCAAATGTAATTATTTTCAATAAATTTTAGGCAATCACAGAAAGAATAGAAGAAAGAGAATAACTGTCTCTAACTTTCCTCTTTGAAGTATTTTGAGACATGGAGTTCGTCTCCTGTTTAAGAACGGTACACAAATCTGAACAATGAAAAATAACTTATTTTATACAACAGAAAAAAAAAAAAAACACAACTCAATAAATATGATTCATTGAGTTAGAAATTACCCATCATCATGCAGTACCTTGTAAACAGCAGAAGATCCAAATTAACTTGTGAAATATTACCTTACCTTAAGGCATAGGCGCATAGTATTAATATAATAGGCACTTAGGATATTTTTGGGGATTTTCCTTTGTAAATGTGACAAAAAAAGGTTAAAAGGATTGCAACAACAATAATAATAAGAGATCAGTGCTAAAAATGAAGAAAGACAAAACAGAGAAAACTTTTAATTTCACAAACTACAGAATAAGATACACATCTTGCAGGAGAACAAACACTTAATAAATGGATTGTTTATATAAAACAAGAAAAGAAAAAAAGGTTAGCATTCTCTTGTCACTGCATGAAAGATCTTGGATTTATATAAATAAACTAATTAATTGTTTATTATAACATGAAAGACTTCATGCGTCTAGCTCCAGCATTCCACGAGCACCATCTTTCCAAAAAATATGATCTTTGATCACACAAGACAACACCTGTCTCCTTAGATGACGTCCAAGGCATGATAGCCTTAATATTTAAAGATCGCACAATACTCAAAATGGTATCCAATTAACAATATTATTATAACTTAATAAAATTTTAGAGATTATATATAGTCTCCTTGAGAAGTAAGCAAATCCAACAGCTGGGGAAAGACCATTAGTCCTCTTGTAAATTTTAGCTTTAAAAAATGCCCCCCACTATATTTTATTTGTCCTCCTTTGGATTATAGCTGTTGTAGCTTTGTGTCCAGATGCAATATTGCCCTAATTTACAGGTGTCCTCAGGCAACCACAGTTCTCTTTCTCTTGTCTCATTATGGCATCAACCTTAATAAATATAATCTTTTTTATTTTAGAACCTTAGTCATGTCACCTAATAGCATAACACATTATTGAATTTCCAAATATGCCCTTTTGTTAAAATAGCATGTTATTCCCTTATTGATTGATCTCAATCTTCTAATCCCCTTCATTGGCAGAACATTTTTCTGGGCAGAAAGTGGATATTAATTTTTTTTGAAGTGAGACCAATATATCACAAGGGCATGACCAATCTTAAGTATTAACCAAATGTAAATAATATAGACAGGGTAAAGGTATTTTGGTCAATTCACACTTGATGGTCAAGTATGCAGCATTTTTAGTGTCACTTGATCCCTTTGGTTTATTTATTTATATATATTCTTAAAGAAGTGTTACCCGTAGTACCTTAAACAGTGAAATGGATAGAGATCAAAAGATGTTAAGAAAGTGACCTTAGATTGACCGAAGGAATCAAGTGGGGGGGCGGGGGCAAAACTGCAGGTATAAATATGCAACACTAGACTCAAAATATTCAACAAACACTAGACCTAAATCAGTGTCACAGAAATTGGAAGAAAATATTTTTTCCAAGCACAAACTTGAAGCCTTATTCCATGTATTGGGGGGAAGTTATGGCTGGCCATAAGTGTAGAGGTGTCACAGAGGAGCAGGTATGGAGGAAGGGACCTTGGACTGCTGAAGAGGACAGGTTGCTTGTTGAGTATGTCAGGTTGCATGGTGAAGGCAGATGGAACTCTGTTGCTAGGCTTGCAGGTAAGAATCACCAAATTTTTTTCACTGTTGTTTCTTAATATGTATATGATTGGATTTTCACATTTATAAGTGACAATATAGCAAAAAAACAAGTGAAATTGTTTTCAACTTCTACTCTTCATGGTGGCTACATTCATGTTCACCTGAATCTCTTCATTTTAAAAATTATACTTTGTTCTGGTAGAAATTATAATATGATCTATGTATCTATGGTTTCAGTCAATCTCTACGTGATACGTAGTTGAGTTTTTCAATTCACAAGAAAGACTAGATAAAATCCAATATGGGAGTTTTTCAATTCACAATAAAGACTAGATAAAATCCAATATGTATCACGTGAGAATTGACTGAAACCATTATAATCTCAGACTATATAATAATTTCTCGTGGCCTAGAAGGTCTTTTCTTTATGGCTTTTTTCTTCCAATACTAACCATATCTTTTTCCTTAATATTAAGGGATAGTGATTAACTATGTATTATTGTGATTAGTTTTATGGTCAAGTTATTATGTATCCAAGTGATTAATTATGAATTATTGGTGTTGTTCATTAACAGGATTGAAAAGAAATGGGAAGAGCTGCAGATTGAGATGGGTGAATTATCTGAGACCTGACCTCAAGAGAGGACAGATAACACCACAAGAAGAAAGCATAATTCTAGAGTTGCATGCAAGGTGGGGAAACAGGTAAAATTTCAATTTCCATTCTCTTGAACTTGCATGTCCCTATAATTGACAACATATTTATTCAAGGCCTTGTTTGCTAAACCAAAAACTTCAGGTGGTCCACAATTGCTAGGAGCTTGCCAGGGAGAACTGACAATGAGATAAAAAATTATTGGAGGACTCATTTCAAGAAAAAGGCAAAAAGTCCCTCTGATGCAGCAGAGAAGGCTAGAAATAGACTCCTGAGAAAGCAGCAATTTCACCAGCAACAACAACAACAGTTGCAGCAGCAGCAGCAGGCACAACAACAACAACAACTGCAGTTCAACTTTGACGTGAAAGGCATCATGGCCTTTCTTGAGGACAACAGCCATAAAGCACCTTATATATCTCAATCTAGACAAGAAGTGGTGAACATGCACCAAAACACCACAGAAGAGCAAGGATACTTGTATTCTATGCTCAATGGAAACTCTTCTGCTTCTTCTGTATCAGAGACCTCAGCTGAAGAAGTTTTGTGGGATGGTCTGTGGAACATAGATGATGTTCATGGCAATTTCAGTGTAGCTAGTGCAGCAAGCAAAGTTGGTCTATACAATTTAGTTGCTCCCTTCTGTTAAGGTTTTTTTGGTTAAGCAAAGTAGTCCTAGCTAATCTAAGTCATAGTTTCATCATAAGGCTCCAAAAACCAGGAGCTTTGAAGTTTGGATTAGTTATTATTGCATAAGGTGTGTACTAGAGGTAAAAATGATGTTATGAAGGAAACATACTTTGTAACCTGTCAATAAAGTGTCTCACTTTTGCTTATAAAACTAAATTGAACTTTGCTTTTTTGCTTTGGTCATTGTTTTGGATAACAAACAACAATGACAACTTTCCAGTGTCCTGGAAAATAATTAATAAAGAAACAGGAAGAAACAAGAAATTGAAAAACAGGACTATGCCTTTGCATTTATCCCAAAAAGTTTAATTGAGTTGTTAAGAAACCCCACATGAATAGTTTTATATTACATTTTTAATAAATCTTCTCATGTAATATGCTTATTGAAAAAAAAGTTTAAATATATTTTTTATCTCTAATATATACTTGAATTTTTCATATGATCTCTGATAAATTTTTCCATTGCATCTGCTCCCTGATATTTGAAAAGTTTTGTTTTAGATCTCTGCCGTCAGTTAAGTGATAATGTGTCCGTTAAATATTCGATAATATGATTTGTGGTAGCTCAAAAATCATCAATATTTGTTGCAAAATCAAATTTAAATTTTCTGGTGGTTAAAAATGACTATAATCAATTAAAGTAAAAAAAATAAAATAAATCAAACATTGAGAACCCTCTTCTGAATCATCCATCAGCCCTTCACCTACCTTCTTCTCTCTTCAACCTTCATCTTCCAAAACGGATCTCAATTTTTTTTTAAAAAAGAAAGAAACAGATCTCGCTAATAACAACTTCTTCGAAGACAGATCCCAACCCAATCTCATCACACCATGCAAGAGCTCCCACACGACACCATGCTTTTGGTTCCGACACAACGTGGTTATCATATGGGTTAGCTTAAATGCATCGAGGAAAACACCATGCTCACACAGCTTGGTAACCAACCCCATAATTTCCTCATTAGCAAAGCTTCTTCCACTGCGCTCCCACTTCCCCAACTCCCCAAAAACAACCTCACCGGTGAAATCATCAGGAGGAAAATTAGAATCCCTTTCAAAAATTCCTCGAGTACGTGGAGTGCATCATCAGTACCACCTGATTTGAACAACCCCCTCAAAAACTAGTTGAAAATTTGAGAACATTTGGAAGAAGGCTCAAGCTTGTCGAATAAAAGAAGCGAATCGTCAACCATTTGGGCCTTCCCGAAGCACCGCAAAAGAAGGTAAGCAAATTTGGCAATGAGAGTGATGCCACAAGAATTGGAATTTCGGTAATTGTAAAGCATGAAAAGCTCTTTATGCGAATTAGGGTGTCAAGTAGCAAGTTGGAGAACACCCTCAAACATAGAAGAAAGGGCTTGGTGGTTCTCTATTTTGCCTTTGAGGTAATTGAGAAAATCGATGGCTTTGGGAATGGAATTTAAGCAGAGACTGATTTCGGAGAGATGGTGTGAAGCATTGAAGAGAAAGGACAAAGTTGGCCGTAGTCCTACTAATTCGTTGGGTGCAGCAGAAGTTGGAGGATTTTTGTGAAGAAGGCGAGGGTGAGGATGAACTGTTGTGGCAGCACCGCAAAGAGGAAAATATGAGCAATATCAACCAGTGGTAATGACGGGGGAGTTTTGATTGCACCAACATTGTTTGGAAATATTTTGGCGCCGATGGTCGGACACAGAGGAGTCTAGTTTGAATTATCTCTGTCTTCAAAGAAGTTGTTATCAATGAGATCTGATTCTTTTTTAAAAAAAATGAGATCTGCTTTGGAAGATGACGGTTGAAGGGGGAAGAAGGTACGTGAAAGGTTGGTGGATGACTCGAAAAAGGATTCTCAATGTTTTCTTTTTTTACTTTAATTGTATTTGGCGATTTTTAACCTCTAGAAAATTTAAATTTGATTTTGAAACAAATGCAGTTAGTTTTTGAGTTGTCACAAATCGTGTTATCAAATATGTAACGAACATGTCATCACTTAACTGACAGCATAGATCTAAAAAAAAACTTTTCAAATATCAGGGAGCAAATGCGAAGAACAAATTTATTAGGGATGAAATGTAAAATTCAAGTATCATTGATCAAAAACATATTTAAGCCAAAAAAAATTATTTTGCTTATTGAAAAAAAAACTATATTTTTTGGTTAAATTCATTGAAAATCATAAATAAATTAAAACATCTTATTTAATAATTCTTTCTCTTGATTATCTAGTTTTTTAAAAAATTAACGAATGAGATATAGTGTGTTAAAAAGTGTGTTTCTAGTTAACACTTTTGTCAAAGAGAAATATTTTCTACTAATAAAAATCAAATTCGGATATCAAATACAATATTCAATTAATTGAGTAAAACCTTGATTCAGGAAACAAAAATGAGGTGCACCTATCATCTGTCCGAATTCAAATTTTTGTTAAAGAAACATGGGAGGAGGATCTAAATATTCATTTTATCAAAAGAATAGCAAGTGATGAAGTGAGAGATTTGTAAATCATTCGATCACAATGGTTCTAATTAATGATATGTCAAACCATTTCGGGATAAAAACTTATCATGTTAAGTGCTGACACGAGTAATTTTATATACACCTTGCGACAATCTTAACAATGATTCTCAGCATTTTTGCTTTTCTTTTACATTTGTCTGAAATTAAACAAAGTCACACCAAATGATAAAAAAATTATACTCAAATTCCTTAAAGCATTTAAAAAGAACTAACGAAGTACCCGTTGTTTGATTTGGATGGGAAAGGTATGAATTTAAAATCAAAGCATGGCATTTGAGCATAAAGAAATCCCTTTAAACATAGATTATGGGACACTTTTCGTGTTAGTACTGTTGGTATCAGTGGGTATCATACACAGGTCTCACAGGTCCCCTTTGCACACACTGGTGCACTCACAAGCACTCACACAATATACACGAATTTACTGGAGAAGAAAAACTCTTTCTATTGGTAATAGTCTGCCAAAGCCACACAGACTCTGATTACAAATATGCTATTTATAAGCAATAATCTCTAAACTTAATCTTATCAAAAAATCTTATCAAATCTCCTAATCTCTTATCAAATCTCCTAAACAAATCTCTTATCAAATCTTTAAATATATCTAAACAATATCTTCCCCATATCTTTCCTAATATCTTATCTTTTCCATATTACTACTTTTAAAATTCAAACTACATAAAAACAATATTAAAGATTAAATCCTAACAAGTACAACTTAATACATAGTTCACAACTTTGTCGTTATATTCTTTCTGTTTGTTTAATCCACTCATAGTAATACAAATGCTTTCTTATTTCTTTTTACATTGTTTCAAATTAATCAAGTGGGATTTATGCTTAAACTAAGACAGAACTAGATTCTTGAAACGTCACATATCTTACACGATATCTTTGTTTAATTTCAGAAATCATCTATGTACGACGTGTTGATTAAGCTCTGAACTTATCAACAGAAGTATCATGGATTCCAATATTCTGTAATAGCTGTATTTTAATTATTTTTAAATGATGGTTTTCTGAATCTGACATTTATTTAAGAGGGAAATACAAACCTGCCCCCGCCTCTTTCCCGGCTAATATATCCCAGTTAGTATAAAACTCCAATCTCTTATTTTGTGATTAAAATTAGTTTTAATCCCAATATTGTAAAATAATAAATTTGGTCTAGGTATTTTCAGTAATTGGTAAATTTCGTCCATTACCCTTTTTTATAATTGATGCCATTTACGAAATTCACGCTCTCATGATTTCAGATGATCTCTGCAAACCACAAAGTTAAGAGGGGAAATGACTTTTGTCCCTCATCCTAGTATTCCAAGGTATAAAGAGAGGAGGAACTTACTAATTATAAAAAAATATAAGAACTGAAACCAAATTTAACCGAAGATTCAACATTGAGCAGCTAAACCAATTTATTAATTAGATGTTCGGTGCTTTTTTTGTGCACAAATATTTTGTAATCATCTGGTGTGATGCCTTAAAAGTGTTAATTGGTGTCGGATATGGTACCTATGAGATGTTGTCAACTGTGTGGTGCTTATGTGACTAATTATGTTAGAACCGGACGTGGTGTGTAATGTTGGTTAAAATGTGATGTTTAAGTATTGTCGATGCCTAGCAAGGTGTCTTGTAGTGTTAGTGTCCAGTGTGGTGTTGGTGCTGCTACACGGTGTTGTGTTGTGTCTAAGTAATTTCATGCACAATATGGTGTATCAACTTTAATATCAATAACGTCTTTAATCCAAGTTAATTGGAGTCAGTGGTAGATGAACCTAATAATAGATCGGGAAAAAAAACAATAAAAGAGAAAGGGAGATAGAAAGAAAAAGGAAAAATAAGACAAAAGAAAAGAAAAATAAGCTAAAATTAAAAAAAATGGTGAAAGAAAGAGGGGTGAAATGAAGAGGAAAAGAACTAAAAAAAAGGGAATGATTGGAACATAGACATACTAATGAGTTTAATCCTCCGCTAAACTTATAGTTTTTCTTCACTCCGTCCCAAGATACACTGTCCGTCAATCTATATCTCATTCTATTAGGTCTTGTTTAACTACCTTTCTCCAGGTGAGTTTCAGTCAACCTCTACCTCTCTTTGTGTCGAGCTCTTGGTAACAAACTCTTGTTCTAACGGGAGCATCTAGTGGTTGTCTCATAACATGCCTAAACCATATTAATCTATGCTCCCTCATCTTTTCACACACCGGAACTACTGCTACCTTTCGTCGAATATCCTCATTTCTTATCTTATCCATTTTCGTATAACTACACATCCACCTTAACATCCTCATTTCTGTTACCCCTACTTTGTGCTCATGTTGCCTATGTGTTGATCAGCACTTCGCTCCATATAATATTGTCAGTCTTACAATTATTCTATAGAATTTTCCTTTTATCTTAAAGGGAATTTTGCGATCACACAAAAACCCAGATGCATTCCGCCATTTCATCCACTCTGCTCTGATTCTATGATTTACATTCTCATCAATCTCACCACCTTTTTGCAAAATTGATCCTAAGTATCTAAAAACATCTTTCTTGGTTACCTCTTGACCAAGTAGATGCACTATGTCTTGACCACCATCTCTTTCTCGCGAAAACTCACACTTCATATACTCCGTCTTGCTTTTGCTTATTGTTAATCCTTTATAGTGCAAAGTGTTTCTCCACAATTCCAATTTCCTATTAACACCATCTTTAGTTTCATCAATAAGCACACTATCATCTACAAAAAGTATACATCACTACATTTCCTCTTGAATATCTTTCGTTAGTTCATCTATCACTAAGGCAAAGAGATAAGGGCTAAGAGCTGAACCATGGTGAACACCTATTGTGATAGGAAAATGCCTTGATGTTCCATTACAAGCTTTCACGCATGTAGTAGTCCCATCATACATATCCTTGATTGCATTAACATACTTTAATGCTACCTTTTTTTTCTTAAGAATTCATCATAAGACTTTTTTTGGAACCCTATCGTATGCTTTCTCAAGATCTATGAACATCATATGTAAGTCTTTCTTCTTTTCCCGATACCTTTCCATTAATTGTCGCATCAAGAAAATAGTTTCCATGGTACACCTTCCTGGCATAAATCCAAATTGATTTACGGAAACCTTGGTCTTCATCCTTAGGCAATGTTCAATAACTCTCTCCCACAACTTCATAGTATGGCTCATGAGCTTGATGCCTTTATAGTTAGAACAAATTTGGATATTTTCCTTTTTTTTGTAAATAGGCACAAACATACTTTTCCTCCAAGTATCAGACATCTTATTTGTTTGAAGAATCTTATTGAAAAGATTGATCAACCATTTTATTGCCATATCTCTCAAGCCTCTCCACATTTCAATAGAGACGTCATCGGGTCCCAAAGCTTTATTATTCTTCATCCTCTTTAAAGTCTCCTTAACTTCATATGTCTTAATTCTACGCACTAATCTTCTATTTTTATGTGTGTTTGCATGTATGGCCTGTCCCAAGCCAAGATAAAGAAGGAGAGTTGGCGTCAGGGGCTGCGAACCGGCCGTAAAAAATCAACTATTTTTATGTGATGAACCTTTATGTACAATATGGTGTATATGTGATTTTTTTCTTATGGTTTGTATTTGTGATGTTTAAGTGGTAGAGCCTCTGGTCAATTGATTAACTTTCATAAATATTTTTTTTTTCAGTCCTAACATTGATCAAAACCCAACGCACACCATCTCTGCTCATCTTGGAGCCACTGCAAATATGAGCATTGGCAAATATCTTAGCCTACCATCCATAATTAGCAGAAATAGGAAGGATAATTTTGCATTTATCAAGGACAGATTATGGTAGTGCATCAACTATTGGTCAACAAAACATCTCTCAAGTGCTGGTAAGTAGATCCTTATCAAATCAGTTGCACAGTCCATTCCCACATATTGTATGAGTGTATTCTTCTTCCCTCTACCCTTGAAGATGAGTTACACAAAATGATGAATAGCTTCTGGTGGGGTTCAACCAAACAACCAAGGAGAGGAATTAATTGGTTAAATCGGGAAAGTTATCTATGATGGAGTTTGGGGGCATGAGACTCAGACACCTTCATGCTTTTAATCTTGCTATGCTAAGGAAGCAAGATTGGAGACTTCTCACCAACCAAGATACTACCGTTTTTTAAGATCTTCAAAGTAAAATACTTTCCACATGGGAATTTTTTGGATGCCGAATTGGGAGGTAATTCAAGTTTTGTTGGGCATAGTATTTACGCTTCACGGGTAATTGTGAGACAAGGTATGAAATGGAGACTTGGTAAAAGTAGAGCAATGAACATTTGGAAGGATCCATGGCTCAATTCAAGCTCCAACCCTATATCCAATTTTTCCCTCAAGAAGGTAATGAACAGTTGATTGTTGCCAATATCATTGACTGTGACATGCAGTGTTGGAATATAAACATCTCTTCTCAAATTAAGACATTCGAGCTATTGAATCAGTTCCTCTCTTAAATTTTCCTGATAATGACCAATTAATTTGGAAGTTTACTCCCACGGGTTCGTATTTAGTAAGGACAAAATACCACTTTGTAGTGGAAGATATTCTGAACACTACCCATCTCAAAGTTGATGGCAATTGGAAGGCAAACTGGAACTTAAAGGTACCTCCAAAACTGAAGCACATGCTTTCGCGTTCTCTAAGAGGCTGCTTACCAACTAGACAAAGGCTAATCTCAAGGGTAGTCCAATGCCCACCCTCATGCTGCTTCTGTGAGAATCAATTAGAAAATCAGTGGCACTTTTTTATCTCATGTCCCAAAGCACAACAATTTTGGCAGGAAGCAAAACTGAGCCAGCATCTCCAGCAATACTTTGACACTACAGAGAGTTACAATTAACTTGTTTTTGGTTTGTTTAACTCCATTTCCCCTAGTATCTTGAGCAAAATAACAGTAGTGCTTTGGAGCATCTGGAGAAGCAGAAATAGAAAAGTGTGGGAGAATGATGAAACCTGCCCCAAGATTGTTGTTTCAAACGGATTTCAATTTTACCATGAATGGCTTGTTGTTCGTTCACCTACAGCAATGAAACATCACACAACTAACGCAGTACCAACACAATGGAATCCACCTGCTCAGGGGTTCTTCAAATGTAATTTTGACTCGTTTATCTTTAAGAATGAGAACCATTTTGGATATGGAGCTTGTATCAGAGACCATGAAGGCAAGTTCATCAAGGCTTTTACCTTTTGCAGTTCAGGACAACCATTACCGACTGAGGCTGAAGTCTCTGCTATGTACCACTATCTTCGATGGATCCAGCAACAAAATATACACAACATCATTCTGGAAACAAATTGCAAGATTATCTATGATTACATTACCTCTAACAACAAAGGGAACTCAACCTTTTTTGTTATTCTGAATAAATGAAAACATCTTTTATCTTGTATTCAAAACTTTGGTGTGAGTTTAATTAGGAGACATGCTAATCTTGTTGCTCACTCCTTAGCTCGAGCATCAAGATCACAAGCTGGCTTTCAAGTTTTTGATTGTCTTCTCCACTTTGTTTCCTCTATTATTTTGAATGAAATGAAATAATAATGTTTCTCTTAAAAAAATGTGTGATGTTTAAGTTTAAGTGATGTTAGTTTGTGTTTTGGTGCTAAAGATAATACTTATATGTTAATATCTTCTTAATTAATAAAATTTAATTAGGCATTCAGGGCATGAAAATATATTATGTGCAAAGATGTTTAATAGTTTTTTTAAGAAAGATTTTAAAAAAAATATTTTTAAGGCATTTTTTAAAATATTTTATAAGAAATGTGCAAAAGGAAAAAACATTAAAATTAATCCAAATTTATACTTTTACACCTCTTGAACAAATATATAGTGCCCTTTTCCTTATAGAGAGACACCAAAACATGATTATAAACACTCCTTTCAAAAGTAAATCACTAAATCCTGTTTACAGAGTGACAAAGTTTCAGGTTGAGCTTGAACTAAATTTTATTATTACAAGAAAATCGACTTTTACTAAGTTCAATTTTTCCCCTTGGTTTAAGTATCAATGTTAGTTTAAATGCTGGGAGGATTATGGATCCACCATTCATCAACAATGTGATTAATTGATAATCTTTTCAATAATGTTTTTTTTTTTTTTGCACAACATCTTTTTTATCTATTTTTTTTTTTCGCCCCAATCTTTCACTTTCCTACCAACTACGTGTTTTCCCTAAACTGAAAAAAATATCACAAAACACGCCTAGCTTCCTCTGTACCCTAAAATCAATTTTCTCGTTCACATGGCTTCTTCCTTCTGGTTCCCTCCGCTGTCCTAGTGTCATAGTCGTAACCAGGAACCAATCGCATCCTCCGCTACCTTAATCGTCCATTTCCTGTTGAGAGGAATCGCTGGGTTTTTATGTAAGGTATGTTCAATTCCTTTTGTATAGAAACTACAGTTGTCGTAGCAGATTTAATTTGTGGAATCTGAGAAGGAGAGAAATTTGGAGAGTGCTATGCTAGCAGAGGCTGTGGCGGAGGGAGTCCCAGAGGGTTTGTGTTTGGATGGGTTCGGTGTTAGTGTAGGTGTGGGTGTGGCTATGGAAGAGGGGTTTGGAGAGGGGTTCACTGTGGCAGAGGGTGCAACAACAAATCATATAAATGAAATTATTTTTGTTGTATAAAATATTGAAGAATATAAATTGATTTTAATTTACGAAAGACGTTAAATTTATTTTATTTTTAGAATGTTCTTTATTTTCTTCTAAGGGATGTATCCAAATTGAATCTAGATGTCATTCTCTCTTTTTGCTCTTTCTCTTGCTGCGAACCTCTTTCTTAATTCTTAATTGTTTGGTATATGCAATTCTACTTTGTTGACCAAAAAATTGTTTATCTATTTCTATTATTATATAAAAATTGTTCAGCCGTTTTTTACTTGTTAGTTGTAAAACATTCCACTTTCTTTTCTCTCACTTTCTCTCTTTTTTATACTTAAAAATCATGCAATGCACATGCTCTCACTTTCTCTCTTTTTATACTTAAAAAATCATGCAAAATCATGCAATGCACATGCTCGCTCCTAATTTGATTTAAATATGTTACACAAGTAAGATTATACGAGAATGAAGATAATTCACAAAATAATATATTTGATATTTTAGTTTATTTTAGTTTAATTTGATTTTTTTATCTTATTTTTAATTTATGTTATTTCTTTATCTTTTTAAAAAAGTTTGTTTAGTCTTTTATCTTATTTTTTTTAATTTGATTATTTATCTTATTTTTTTCAATTTGATCATTCAATTTAATTAAGATTGATATGTTAATCATTTAAAAATAAATTTTTTATTTAATTTTCTCTCCTTCCTCTCCAATTTAACAAAAAAAAAATATTCTTAAATAATTAACGGTGTTAATCTTAAATGAATCAAAAGACGGTATTATATAAAAAATAAGATAAGTGATCAAAATAATTTTTTAAAAAATAAAAACTAAAATGAATCAGAAAATAAAATATAGAATTAAATTAAACTTTTAAAAAAATAAAGTATCAAATTGAAAAAAGATCAAGTAAATTTAACCAAAATAATTAGAATGAAGAAATAATTATTTTTAATAACTAGACAATGAAAAGTTCACTTTTTGATGAACCTAAGATATGTTTTAGATGATATCTACAGACTAATTTTTTAAGATATTAAGAATTATTTAATGAATTGTTTTTTCTGAACATATACTTTTCCATGAATGGGAAATCGAACTTTGACAATATATGCTTAAAATTAAAAAATGAAAAGGTTTATTGAGCGACACCTTTTTGCACCTTTTCACAATGTCATTCCTGTTAATCATATTTAGAAAGCTACTTTTTATTTTGCAAAGTAACTAATTCCTGTTTCTATTTACACATCACTTATAACTTGTACACCCCCTTTCTATTTTTTTGTTCACTATTTTTCCCAAACTACCCTCTACTCATTCTTCCTCCCTTGTATCCGTCAACTTTTTCTTTTCTCTACAAAA
>PYAF01001151.1:31785-51328 GCA_007407185.1 Glycine tomentella | reverse complement strand
CCCCCCCCCCCCCCTTCCTCCACACACACACTATTGCTTATTACATTACCTAGTTTACAAATCACACACATGACAATATAATTCCAGCAAGATCTTGGGTGAGAGGACGCTACATCAAAGAATTTGATTATTAAACAAAACAATTAAGATATATATACCCACCATTCAAAAATAGATAGATGTTCTAAAGCGTCGCTCTTCCTAACACAACCTGAACGTGAAATGCTTGCACCTTTCCCCGAGTTGAGTGCCCCATTTAGTGAGATTGAAAAAACCAAATCACAATCCTAAAACCTATTTATCCCTAACCTCTTAGGAGAATTTGCAAAGCAATTCCCGCTATGTGGCACAAGAATAATAGAAAGGGGTTGTATTTTTTAAATAGGAAAACACATAGAGAGTTACATGAGAGAGAAAAAAAAAACACTAAATTGTAATTTTGATCATCTGCCTTTAATTTTTAATCCACAGATTTAATCTTTTTATTTTTTGGACAACCCCTAAATACAACACCTTATGTGTTATCTTTACTATTCTATAATAAAAATTAAAGCTTCACCATGATAATATGTAAGATTCTTTAATGCAGATCTTTATTATGCTTATTATTGAGCTAGAACTTCAATACTAATTCGAGAGTAACACAAGTTTTTTCTTATTTTTTGTAATGTTGGTCCTTTGTTTAAGAGAATCCAATATTTTGGTTCAATTCTCAATTTTCATATGTTTTTTTTTCTTTCATTTTGATCCAATTGAATCTAGACCTAACATATTCACTTAAGATATCATGAAAAATTATTTTATTGATAAAATATAAAAAATAAAAGAAATTATAAAATTGAGGAAAATTTTCTAAAATATGGAAACCAAAATTGTAGGGGGGAAATAAGGGTCCAATATTATGGATCAAGAATTAAAGGGTATCAAAATTATGATTTAGTCATAAAGAAACTAGTGTAATTTAGGTGAAAAAAGAGAATGGGGACGTATAAGTACAAAACAGAAGTGTAATTAGTAACTTCCTAAATGTGTTTGTTGAAACTGATGGACTTGGGCCTCTAGGGCCCATGGTTCTACAAAGTTCGTGCGCTATTGAGACTTCTCCGTTTTTTTCTTTCTAAAGACACCATAGTTATGGAACCCAAAAACTACGCACCAGGATATAGTTTTTTTCTTTCATTTTTTTTTAATGTAATCAAGATATAGTTAAATTTATTACAATATTTTTTGTTTACTAAGAATATTATTTGAATTTTTCAACATCTTCACATTTCAATACCATTAAAAATTACATTATAAAATTCTTAAGGAAGCATTCACCCTCTTAAAACTTCACGATCTTTTTTAACAATTTCGTACCTGTAACCAACCGCTAAAAGCATTGAATTAAATGATTTGGTCATATAAAACGGCATAGCTGCTGATAATCATAATTGGATTACTTTCTTTGCATGTTTTTACGTTCTGACTTTTCTTTAAGCTGCTGTTAGATCTTCTAGATCTGTGGATCAGCGTTTTTGTATTGACTTTCAGGCATCATTTTTATTATGTAAATCATGGCTTAATTGTTAACCGTACCGTTGACATTTGAAACAAGTTCCATAAATATACTATCAAATGTGATATCATCTAATAAAATAAACATAAATTGTGGTCTCATATGATGGTAAGGATGGAAATAGGTCAGACCAGACCAGGCTTTAATAGGCCTGAGTCTGGTCCGCATCACTATCATTAAGCATAAGCCTGGTTTGTTACCTGTTAAAAATAAGTTATCAAGGTCTGAGTCTGGCCTGCATAAAGATTTGGCCTGACCTAGAAGCCTATATACAAAGTCTGATTAAATAAAAATAAATAATTAAAAATAAAAAATAACATAATATATATATTTTTCTTATAAATTATCAAATATGATCCTATAAGTTATAGATATGTTTCTCTTAATCATTTATGAGATTTTCAAGGTGATTTTTTAAAGTGATTGATCATCCACCTTCATAATAAGAAAAAATATTTTTTAAAAAATAAATATATTATTTTTAAGTTTTAATATATATATATATATATATATTAAATAGGCCAGTCTGATAGGCCTAATAGTTTTTTTTTAAAACTTGAGCCTGACCTTTTTATTTAAACAGACTTTTCAAAAAGTCTTAACCTGACCTTTATAATAAACAAGCTAGGCTAAGTCAGGCTTTAAATAGGCCAGACCAAAAGCCCCTGATAGGCAGCCTGACCCATTTCCATCCCTACCAATGAGTAAAATGATGGCGTGAAGGCATGGGCGGATGCACGTTGTGTAGAAGGTGGGCAAGTGCCCACCTTTAATTTTTAGGGTGAAATTACGAAAATGCCTTTTTAATTTTTATTTATAAAATCTAATCTAATAGTATCCCTTGCCAATAGTAGCGAAACTGCACCTAGATATGCTGCTAGCATACAATAGTTTTTAGGTTAAATTGATCAATAATTCAATTACAATTTATTAATAAATGCTAATATAAGTGACAGTTTTTATTATTTTATCTTTATTACTTATTTTTTGAATTTTTATAACAGAAACCAATTAAAGAAGATTTGAATTAAAGATATCATAAAGATAAAAGATAAGAGAAGATTTTCACATCCTAATTACAAATAGGGCCTTAGGAGGCCAAAAGAAAAACAGAGAGACAAACACATAGAGAAACACAAAAGAGAAGGTGGAGAAGAATCAAAGCTAGCAAGAAGATTAAATCAAGATCGAAGGAGTTTTCTTCTTCTTCTTCCTTGAGATTCTTGGCCCAGGTTTATCTTATTTTATGTTATTAAGGTTAGACATGAATATGTTATGCTAACTTCTCTTATTGTAGTTAGGGTCAAAACCTTATGTGAACTCCTTTGTAATTGGATTGATTTCTATTATTCTTTATGCTAAATTATTTTGTTTTATCCTGTGTTGAATGAAATATATCTTTATTGGAATTGATCACTCTAATCAAGTTCTAAGGGTTAGAATTCACAATAGGAATAGTGGGACTTTAATTTTTGCCTGTGTTAAAATAACAATTAGTACATTACCTAGGGATAAGGATGTATGAGACTTTAATTTCTGAATGTGGTAAAACGTAGTGTTAATTGGGCATTTTTTTTTCTTCATACATATTGTTATCTTTTTCTTCTTCCTCAAACTATTACTATATTTGTTATATTTTTTTTTCATTTATTTCTCTCCCTCTATAAAAAAGAGTGACAAAGATAAATAATTTTAGATTTTCTTCTTTTACCTATTATTTTCATTTATGAAATTTAAAACTGTCCAATTTTTGAAATTTTAAAACAATAGTTTTAAATAATTATACAAGATTAAAGAAAGTTTTTAAAGCATTAACTTTGCATGTGGAAAGAGCATTTTCAGCTATGAAATGCATTAAGACTGCACTTTGTAATCGGATGGAGGATGAATGGTTGAATGATTGTTTAGTACCTTATATTGAAAAAGTTGTATTTGAAAGCATTGATAATAAGACAATTATGAAGGAATTCCAAAAAATAAGGCCTAAAAGGATGACATTGTAATTATTTTTACGAATATGTATTTAAACTTTTGAGTGTTCCCCCTTAATTTATTTTCTGGATTCGCCATTGCGTGAAGGTCAAGATATATATATATATATATATATATATATATATATATATATATATATATATTTTACATATAGACCAAATTCGCGGCTTCTATTTTTCTATTTGCTATTTGCGATCGATTCTGATCAAGATTAATGCATCATATTTTTTTATATATGGAGCTAGTTTGGTGTACTGTGAAATCAGAGAATTTGTTTTTTTTAGAATAAATTGTTTTTAAAAGATTGGAAACTCGTAGAAGAAACCGAAATTTCCACCTTCTCCTCTTCCATTTCTTATACACGAAA
This sequence comes from Glycine tomentella, assembly GCA_007407185.1. NCBI lineage: Eukaryota > Viridiplantae > Streptophyta > Magnoliopsida > Fabales > Fabaceae > Glycine > Glycine tomentella. Next base: position 47,411 of record PYAF01001151.1, on the reverse strand, counting down.
ACTTTATCATATGCTATTTTATTTAAACGTATCCGTATTTTTCTCATCTTATAAATGGACATGGATTGTTGTAAATTTCTTGTACCTAAGTTTCATTACTATGGAAGAGAGAGAGATGCTCAAATTTATTCTGATTTTTTTCATTATAAATAATTATAATTACTCACATTTGAATCTCAGAAATATAGTCAAAGATTTATGAGACCTCGATGAAATCCTAAAATTATGTGAATCGAAGTGACCAAAGGGATCATCCCTATTTATTCTATGTGATTTAGTCAATGGTTTAAGGCTCAATCATTCTATATTGGGAATGTTACTAGACCCAAGATAAAAGCTCAATTTTCCTATTATGAATGACCCATTCACTATACTTGGAGATGATTCCCAACATCTCAAGCGTTGAATCTGAAAGGTATGAACATTTATTATGCTCGATTAACTTACTTAGACAAATAGTTCAAAAATTATATATTTTTCACATTGATGCAAAAAATTTCGATCATCCACATTTTTTATAATAAATATAATAACCATATATAGAATAATTTTAAGAAGAAAAGTAAGAAAGATAAAAAGAAAAGAATGATTTTGATAGAAGTCTAGTTTATGAATGAAATAAATAAAAATTGCAGCAGTCAACAGAAGGTTGCTCTTTTAAATGTGAATATTATGTAGACAAATTTGTTGACATTGTTGTATATGTCAATATGCGTCTCTTTCAATGATTAATGTCTTCAAGAAAGAAAGTAAACTAAAATAAATTCCAACCTCTAGGATGTGTACACAATGAATGTACGGAGGAAAAAATCACCCACAAAGGATAAATCGATGGACATTCTATTTGAATTTTAATTTTTACTAATACACTAATCACAAAGGATAGTCGAACCTGTACCCCTCGGCCTCCTAATACACTAACCAGAATATCATGATAAAAATAGTAATATAATAAAGATAATATTATGATAATAGTATCTTTATTATATTATTTTCATAGCAAATTTGAGACTTGAGTATGTGTATCCCTCATATTATAATAATAATAATAATAATAATAATAATAATAAATAATATCATCATACTTTAGGGTTTATGGATCTGAGATCCATTAAAATAATATATATATATATATATATATATATATGATAAGATTTTTGAGGTATAATTTAATTGTTCATTATCATTATTATCATTATTGTTCTTATTTCTATTATATTGAATAATATCTAACTTGAGCGCTGAGTGTTTTTGTAGATAATATCCTCCTCTCGACGCTAGAGGAAAGTTACGAACACTAACACGGGTACACAACTTGACACATTTAAGAAGAATTACAATCGTATCTTTGGACAGGTAGCATATCTTTAACAAAAAAAATTATTTACATAAATTTAATGTATTTAAAGTTAATATACTAGACTGATTAAATTTATAATTAATAATATAGATAACTAAAATATTTAATTCTTTATGTTTCCGTTGTATGTTGAGTTAAGAAAAATGTTTAATGCATTTTTAATACATTATTTCAAATATATTCTTTTTTATTAGTTGAAATTTATTAAAAATGATAAAATTTTATGTGTCACACATCTTATTTAATAAATATTTCTTTTTTTTTTAAGGCAACAAATTTATTTCATAATGTTCTTTTCAATAACTTTAAACCTATAATATTAAAGAATATGTTTGAATTTCTTTTGGAAGGAAACAAATTTCTGTCATAACGATGTTAGAATAAATGTGATATGGTATCCCCCTTTTAGTGCAATTTCGTTCCGGGGAGGCATAGTGTGGATAACATCGTGGTAGTGTTTCACTCCATGGCATTGATTGAAAAGGAAGAAAGGGTTCATGGCAATCAAAGCAGACCTAGAGAAGGCTTACGACTTGTTGCGATGGGAATTTGTGATTAGCACTTTGAAGGACCTGGGCTTCAACAATCATTTCGTGAGCATCATTAACTTATTGTTTTTGCATGTATGTATTGGAGAAATATTTTTCTTTGGAAGGTATTTTTTTTGCTTATGGGCATCCTGACAGGGCTGAGATTGGCTTGGGATAAGGGTTTAAGGAACGTTTGGGTGGAGTGCGATGCTTCTAATGCGGTCAAGTTAGCAACAGAATCTCATGCGCCAAATCATACTATGACTGCAATTATTAGATAGGTTTCTGATTAGGTTACCAGGGACTGGCAACTGAGGATCACGCATACTCACAGAGAGGGCAAGCAATTCAGTTGCTGATAAATTGGCAGCTAAGGGACATGATCTTCCCCTGGGTTTTCATTTGTTTGAGCAAGCTTTTAAGTTGTTTTTACCCTTTATGGGCTGATTTTGTAGGGACTAAATTCCCTTGTCGTATTGCTGTATAGGGATAGTCCCTCCCACTTATATAAAAACAAAATAATAAATGTTATAAATAATATATTACTTTTTCTTTTATGGCAAGAACTCATCTTCAATTGTAAGGAAGGATGGGCATTATCCATTTGAATTTTGATACTGTAATCGACAAGCACCATATAATATATTAGAAAAATCCTAACATACATAGTAACATTTTCATATTGAAATATTAATTAAAAACTTACTGATTTTTTTCCCCAAATTTGATCACGATGTTGACAAATAGAAAGTCGTCTAAGCAAGAAAAATTCTCATCTCAATTAATTAGATACCATGTCATGGATTTTCTAACTTACTTTTCAGATCTTAATGAATGCAAATTGTAGCAAAGCCTGGGACGAAAATTCATGCCATGATGATAATAACATATTAGTTTGACGTTTAATTATTCAATATTATAATAAATTTATTTTTTAAGAATATAACATATTTATTTTATATTCTCTTTTGCAAGATACTAATTCACTATTGGAAAATTATTTATACTTTTAAATTAATTTTATCTTCCGACCTAAATAAACTTATATTATATTATTAAATTAATTACTTTCACATTATATTAGAATTTTTAAATTTAAAATTTACAAAGTAAACATTAAAGGAAAATTAGTTAAACTTGAGAAACGATTTGATTTTATCATTAATTTTTATTAAAGAATATCGTTTTGTTATTAATATAATTATAAAATATGCAAGTGCAAAAAAAACTTAAGTGATAAAATTTGTAAAATGACATTAATTGAGCAATAAAATGTGTAATATAGCCTATCATAACTTTTATGCAAAAGAAGTTTAAAATTATTAGCCAATGTTAATTACAAAACAACATATATAACCGATTACCCTTGCAAAGTTGGTGGCCTAGATGGAAGTTGGGCGCCTTGCCATTCTTTTCTACTAGCTAGGGCAGTTCGTGAGGCAACCTTTCTTTCAGTTGCGAGACTCGGACTAATTTGAGGAACCATTAATCATCCAAGATGGTGAAGAATTGCACCTTTACAAAAGAGACAAAAATAAGGGTACTAGAGGTGAACATGGACACAAAATGTGAGAACTCAGACACCACAGCTATATATAGTTGGTACAAACGAAGTATATTCAAAATATAACTGCATAACAAAATTCTGGTTTAAGTGTTTGACCAACAGAATGGAGAGGTGCATTGGTAAGGCACGATTGGTGGTTAATTGAATGAAAAGATGCCATTGGTTGCAGATTTTGAAAATGATATGCATCCTTCTAACTAACTAGATGCGTGAGTTGAAAGATGCAGGAGGGAAGTGTAAACAAAGAAAAAACTGGTTTTTGAACCGTACATGTTTGGATTTCAGGTAAAAAAAAATATATTTAAGGCAAAATTAAAAGATTAGGACCTTATTTTTATTTTTATTTATTAGATTTATATTGGAGGATACGTATAATATTTTTAACTTCAACCTTTAAATTTAAATATCACGAAGATATATAATTTCATCAATTGCCAACCTAACCAATTATCATTCGAATGTGAAACTAGTCACAAGCTAATCAATCACTAATCAGGTAAGTCAGTCACAGGACAATAAGAAGTTTAAGCTGAAAAAATCAATCAAGGAATCTGACAATTTTTCTCTAAGATCATATGACCACTTGTAATGTAAAAATGTCTCAATTATTAAGACTAGTTAATAGGAGTTTGACTTGGACCGGTTAAACAAAGGGAGAAATTAGGTTAGTCAGAGTGAAATTAAATTTGAATCTTTTAAATTAATACAAAGATAGATGAATCAAATTCAACATGCACTTTTAATTCAATTCAAGTTAATTGGATCAATGATAGATGAATCATATAATAAATATAAAGAAATTGAAAAAAAAAAAAAAAGACAAAAGAAAAAGAGTGAAAGATGGGAGGATTCACTTAACCAATTCCTACATTTTTACGGGAAAAAAATATCAAAGCTGAAACAGGTTACTTTCTCATCATCGAGATTTTAACTTGTGCTTGTAATTAATACAGCTAAATATTAATATGGAAGACCATCCTTTTCTAGATGATATTGTAACTACAACATCAGCTTAATTATTATCTAGATGAAATCCTAGCTGTCACTTGGAATTATGGTTTCAAATGACAGTTATCCTCACCACCATTGTTGTGTTCCAAGACTCCATAGTCCATATCATTACACAATACATAGGTTTAAGGGGATTAAGGTAGTCAGGATTAGTGTGATTATTTTTTGTATATAAGCCACTACAAAAAAATGATAAATTTCTGGCGGCTAAAAATTCATTTCTGGCGGATAAAAATCGCCACAAAATGTATTTTTAACGGTCAGGATCAATTTTCAGAAGTAACGATGTCAGAAATATTTGTGATGACTTTTTGATGAACACTGGTAAATTCACCAAAAATATTGTGACGGCTAAAAGTCGTTACAAATTTATTTATCGTTTTTTATTTTCGCACAAAAAATATTGTGGCGGCTAAAAATCGCCACAAAGTGAGTTTTTCATTTTTTTCCACCAAAAATATAATCTTTCTCTAGTTTAATCATTTCCATTAGTTCTATAATTATTTTGATTGCTATTGGATTAAGTATAAAAATTGAGAAACTTATTAAATTTCTATTCTCTTAAATTTCAATACTATCATAATTATTGTAATTATTAATATTATCTTCTTGTATAATTTTTCTTTCTTATTTATTTTTATTCTTATTCACACCATAATCTTCAAAATGATTCATTCTATCCTATAATTATACTTGCACCAATAGTCAATTACATCTTTGATAGAATTAGAATTGCAATTAAAAATATCAAACATAATTTTAACATTATTTTGATTTCGGTAATAGGAAATGAAAGAGATAAAAAAATGCACTACTAGAAAAATCACTTTTAACATCGGTTTTTTGGACATTCAACATCGGTTTTTAATCGAAAAACCGATGTTGAATCAAGCGATGTTGAAAGTATCAATGTTAACATCGATTTTTGAAAACCAATGTTAACATAATTGCACAACATCGATTTTCTTAAATAACTGATGTTAAATAATAAGAAATTAATGAAAAAAAATTTAAAATATGCATATTCAGCATCGATTTTTTGTAAAAATCAATGTTGTTATGAAGCACAACATCGGTTTTTTTGTAAAAACCGATGTTGAATATACATAACAACATTTGTTTTCACAAAAAAATCGATGTTAAATTTATATATCAACATCGGTTTTTAAGAAAACCGATGTAAAAAAGGATCTTTCTACATCGGTTCTATCAACATCCGATGTGAAAAATACACATTCTACAAATCGATGTTGTATAGTCCGTTTCTACATCATGTATTACATAACCGATTTAGTATATCATTTTTATAAAAAAAAAAAATATGACCTATTCTCTTTATTTCTATTCTTGTAATTTTAAAAGACACATTAAAAGTTTAAATAAATAGAGTTCAAGCTTATACGGAATTGGAACAAAATACCATTCACAATAATTAATTATATATTGGATAAAAATGTCAAAATTAATTAAAGCAGAAAAGTTACATTAAAAGACATGGAGATAACAAACATCACATTCAAAGAAAAGCATAATAATAATAATAATAATAATAATAATAAAGGTCAATAGCCAATGATATACTTGATTAAACACAAGAATTTACATCAAGCATTAAATAATTTGAATTTACTGGCTTACCTGTATTTGTTCATTATTTCTAACTGTAATGTACTTTATCAACTGGCTCAAGAGGCATAGGAGTGCACCATGATTATAGCGAATTTGATATGCAAGAACCTATGATACTCTTAATGATTCAGAACTTACTATAAAATAGAACAAACTCTAAAATATTAACAAGTCAATTTATTCTACACATGAACAGATTTAAGGACATGGTATGGCGACAAATTTCAAAGTAATCACAAAAACAAGAAGTGTCTCTCAATTCTTGGAAGCAAATTTCAGAGTAATCGTGGTGACAAAAATATCAATACTATCTTATAGGGTAAAAATATTCAAATTGACCATCCATCACCAAGCAAATACTTCAAACTTTGAGAAAAAGAGCTAAAACAAAAAATGAAATTGGAAGCCAAGTTGTATTATTTATGATGAGCAAATAGAAATTTACCTTTGGCATGACAACCCATTGACCAGAAAAAATGAAATTCAAGTTGAACTGATCCTGTAGCATGTAGTACATGATTGCTATATGAGTAACAGTAACATGGCAGAGAAGCACTCTACAACAATAAGGACCTAACCTTTTTCCCACTTATTAGATAAAAACATGATGGTGTGATTGGACCTATAACCTTTATTCAATAAAAAGCACCGTATGACTAAACTAGAACTAACCTTCTTCCAATCTTTCCCATATTTACGGTAAGCTTCATAGAAATGCTCAAGCTCCTCCTTATTCCATTGTGGCCCTATCATGTTAGCCAATTTTCTCTTCTGCAAATCATTGAAATTTGAAAAACAATTATAAGTTAAGAAATAGAATCCATAATGCTTGACCAAGTTAACCAAACTTTTTTCAATTTTTTTAATACGTAACTTTGCATTGACAAAAGGCTAAAAAAACATTATAATGATTTCTTGAAAAGAGCACTCGGGCATATATAATGCAGGTTTTACAGTTACAACTATAGTGCACCAAATTTCAAAACACCACAATCCAAGCTATTAATGCCAAGTGCCAACTTAAGAATCACTTTAGCTACAAAAACATCTGTCTCTACTCTGTACTACATACTAGGTTTGGTGATAGCAAAGTGCACTAAGGCAAACTACAAGTTGAACACATTGAACATAAATTATTCTTAATAAAAAAAAACTTGAGACAATAAAATCTTGACACTAAATAAATCAATGATAAAGCACTTACTTTGGTTCAACACATAGAGAGTAAAATGAATATGGAAATACTCAAAAACTGGAAAGAATATAAATATTGAATAAAAACAATATTGGAAACAATATATTAAAGAAAGAAAAAAAAGGGGATCAAATAACAAGATAATACCCACTACCCAATACACCTTAACGGTTAAATTCCTATACTATTTTATTATTATAATATAAGTAATAACAATGACTACATGTTCCTAGTAAAGCATAGTTAACAATATTATAATATAATATAAAGAGCAGCCAGCTTTGGAGAACTTCTATTCCTGCAAACTACAAATTGTTTATAATTGCAAATTAGTAAACTAGTGCTTTGTCACTAGCCATATATTATAACGTTATTTAAACAATAACAATTGCGGCAAGCTGTAAACCAGTAACCAAAAAGAGCTACTTTGTTAGCATTGAAAGAATACTCAAATGAATATAAAATATTTTACATAAAATATTATGTAAACAGTAACCAGTAACCGTATGCATACCAATTGCAAAAAACGGTGCATGGACCTTGACACCAACATAGTCCCCCTGCAAACCCCACTTGCAAGGATGTGTTGATCTTCACGAACACTGGTCCCACCAACACAAGCATGGACCTTGGCACCAAGATAGAACCAGTTATCAATGACAAATAATAACAACATTATGAATCAAAACAGAGAGTGCAATAGGTATTCAAGATTCTTAAGAGGCATATAATTTGACTGTAAATTAATCTCAGATTTGATGCAGAGCTAAACAATAGAAACTAAAGTTCTCAAACAAGAACTAAAATTATCGCACAAAGATTGCTTCAAATGCAACCTTTCCAACAATTAATAAGGCACTACAATGAAGTCAAATTCCAAGTAATGTAATGTACCTAACCACTGCTATATAAAAAAGGAAACTGTACACATAAAAGGGAGAAATATAGAGAAATAAAGCATTAAAACCAATTGTGAACTCGGGTACAGCGTGGGACTTAGGAAGGAGGAAGAGGTTGGGCTAGCATGGTGTTCCTCCAATCTCACTCGCGCTGGGTCTCTTGCATCCCTGTACATCAATAATTATTCAAACTTACTTAGATCAGGACACCAAAAACAAACAATGACTGTGACTGAAAGTAGATCTGAGAAATTGAGGGGAACCCGAACCTTTCGATAACTGGTGCCATCTTCTTCCACGATCAAAGCAGCTTCAGCACATAGAGCTTTCAGGACACCAAAAACAAACAGTGACCGTGACTGAAAGTAGATCTGAGATCCACTTCTCCTCTTCCTCGCGGCGGTGCCTTGGCCCCAACCTTGGCCCCTGTCACATGCGCGCCCTTGCCCGTCGAAGTCGCGTCTGAAACCACCACGGTCGCTGCCACATTTGCCACCTCGACTCTTTGCCGTTAGGGTTTCTAAGAGAGAAAAGAGAGTGCGAGAGAGCGACAATGAAATAAAAATGAGAGTGAGAGTGAGTGAGTGAGAGAAAACGGGGAGTACAAAATGATTTTTTTCAAAACCCAACATCGGTTATTAAAAAACCGATGTTAACGTGGTCACATTAACATCGATTTTTTATAGAACCGATGTTAATATCGTCACGTTAACATCGGTTTTTTAATAACCGATGTAATATCACCACGTTAACATCGGTTATTTTAAAAACCGATGTTAACAAAATTAATTTATTTACAAAAATGCCACCGCATTTTTGTTAACATCGGTTTTGTAGAAAACTGATGTAAAAGAAGCGATGTTGAAAGCATTATTTTCAGTAGTGATGACATCTAGTCCTACATATTACATATTAGTCTTACACATAATATTGAGGTAGCCATGTTGATAGCATGCATAGTTGATGAAAGAATCTCTTGTGACATCTAGTAGAACTATGTTCCTCATACTCAAATTTGGTCACACACATTGCTTCAAAATCTGGACTCGTTGCCAACAGCGACCGTCCACGCCAAACACCTAGAATGGGACTACAAAAGAACCGTAAGTTCTTTTATGGAAAATACCAACTTTAGATTAAACAAACTATAAGGAAAATGTTTACTCTTCTTGAGTAGTTATCTTCACATGATAATGATTAGGAACTAGAGGCCGAAGCTCCCTCTCTCTACAACAAGTAGAATGAATTAATCAAACATTTACACCATGTTATGCAGTGCAAGAAAGATAGGTCACCAAAGAGCAAAAAAATTATGATACGAGATAACCATTAACCAGAAGAAATAAACTTGAACATTTAAAGTGAAGGAAAGTTGAAAAGACATTTGAATTTGTTTAGCAATAAGGTACACAATCTAAATCAACAATGTAGGTACATAGTTTAGTTATGAATGAAAAAGTTATTGTATCAAACACCACCTAAAAAAGTAAATATTTTAATAATTATATAAATATGTAGGTTAAAAAAAAAGAAAAAAGCTTGGGGGAGCCATATAACCAAGTTTTGCCACTGGATGCACATGTAGTCAACCCAATCATAAGACAGGCTTGAGCAACTATGCAGCATAAAAGTCAAGATAAAATACCATTTTCCATTCCGGTTTTATACTCATGGCTACGTTGATAAATTCTTTATCCAAGAATGGTACACATGCCTCTACACCCAGTTGATTTATTGGCTCTCAGGTAGTCATAAAGATGAAGAGATTTAATCTGTCAAATCATCAAAGCCATAAAAAACTTGAATAAACAAGTAAAGCACTAAAGGAATGAAGAGATAAAGAGAGAATATAACGATTTAAGAACATGAAACTTTGCAAAATAAATTAAATCAAACAGAATTACATAACAATTATTGCATTACTTTTCGACATGCTTCTTCATGAAACTCTTTCTTGTTAGGTGCCTTGTGAAAATAAAGGTAACCTTCAAATATTTCATCTGAACCTTCTCCAGAAAGTACCATTTTCACTCCCAAGGCTTTAATTTTTCTGGACATAAGAAACATTGCAGTACTTGCTCTGATAGTCATTACATCATATGTTTCAATATGGTAAATGGCTTCTTCAAGTGCATCTATACCTTCTTGATACAACAAAACAAAAGATTACTTCTAAGTGACAACAAAAGAACTCATTTGAAAAAAATAAAATGAAAAGACAATGAGAGATGATCACCTGAACCGTGAAATAAAGTTCGTGGTGACAAGTACCAAGATAATCTGCTACCTCTTTTGCAGCTTTCAAGTCAGGAGAGCCCTAAATGGTGGAAATGTCAGATCATGAAGCATACAAAAGCTAATATAATAGCTTCCTTGCGTTGAAGTATCATCTTGATAATTCATGTAAGGTATGCATTGAAGATTACTAAAGACTACCAAGATAAAACTGTAATTCTAATGAGAGAAAACTAAAAAATCCAAATGCTTAAGTGTTATGCTCCTCTGTATATAATCAAATGATTATGTGTGTCTCATACTCTCATTCATTGTACAACTAACTCTTTTCTTCCTGCTTGCTGTTGATACATTTGAGTAAGAGAAGGGAATAAGAGAGTGGGAGAAAAAATTCAAAATAGTTATATGATTAGAAAAATATCATACTATATAACAAGGTAACATAAGTTGAACGAATAGAGTATTTATCTTCTTTTTCAAGCCTGGAAATATACTTCCTTCACATACTATCACACAGTACATGCCACAACTATAAGTGGCATCATTCTTTCACACTACACATGACACATCTATAATAATCATATGTAACATACAAGACCATATGAACTATTGAAGCAAGAAAAAGATGTCAAAGATCAAAGGCAAAGAGAAATTGAAGAGAAGGTGGTAAGTTTGAAGCTACAAAAGCAAACATATAAGAAATCAACAAGTTAATCAAAACAAATTAAAAATTTGAAATAATCATATTCTAAAGGGACATAAATGGCTCTAGTGCAGTCAACTGCACCCCAGATCTTTCCACCATAGTCTAGCATAAAACATGACAAATTTCGTTAGAGTATGTAGCAGTGTTTTGAAAATACAATGAACACACTTCAAATAACCAAGAGGGGGGGTGAATTGGTTAAAACAATGTTTAAAAACTTTTCTTCAAAACAATTTGTGGAATTAAAACTTGAATCGTATCACTCAATCACCCTTTATCAAAAACAGAGTTTTCTTTCAATCTATAATCACCTTGGAATGCATGTAATGACTGAAAAACTTCTTGTTGATTGTAAATTGATTTCCAAATACTAGCAATGAAAAAAACACAGATAAAGAACTCAAGACACAACAATTTATATTGGTTTACCTCACAAACTTGGAGGTTACATCCAGTAACTTCCAACCAACACTAGGTTAGAGTTCTCACTATATCAAATTATTTTTTTACAAGCACAACAAGTGACAATCTCTATCAACCCTAGACAAAGATTTTGAATTCTAAAACATTATTAGAATACAAATTGCAAAGATCCTGAGAAACCTACTCAGATCTTTCCCCTTGAGAACCCTACTCAAGATAGCTTAAAAGAACTAAAATGATATACAACACAGAATTCTAACATAGAAATTCTAAAGGAAAGAGTTCAAGAATTACACAACCTAAGATCCTTAACAGATGATTGAATGAATGTTTAAAGTTACCAATCAATCAGGTTGAATGAATGTCAATGCATAGACAGATCTTTCTTGAAATCTTTTTATCTCACAAACACAACATCTTTAAAATCAATCACTCATTGATCTCTTTCACAAGATGTGTTTCTCTCAAATCAATTTCTAGATCTTTAGAAAGCACTTTGAACTTTTGGGTAAGATTCTAACTCAGAGTGAATTTTCACTCCTTGAAAAATTCTCAAAACTTATGAAGTGCAAACCCATAAGGTCTTTATATAAAAACTGACTTAACTAACTGTAATTGATTAATCCGTTCAGGTAATCGATTATTTTGACATATGTAATCGATTAAATCAACCAGATAATCGATTAATATGTTCTTGAGCTTTCTGAAAGTTTTTCACGAACAATTTAATCGATTAATACGTCACGTAATTGATTAACACAGATAAGTTCAGACTTAAAACAAAACTTTGTCCTCGATTACGCCTTACTGTAATCGATTAAGGCAGACTCTTCATTAAATGTAAAATGAACTAGGTAATCGATTATGATTGTCTGTAATCGATTAACACAGAAAGATATATTTTTGAAATAACATTTGGTAATCGATTATAGAAGAGAGGTAATCGATTAAAGTGTTCAACATGACTTTTCTAGAAATAAACACACACATGTAATTGATTACATAGTAAAGGTAATCGATTAAAGCAGTGCATAAACTGATTTTTTTTCAAAACTTTAAGCCATGAGGTTTTCTTTGAAAATAAATGCAAGCACCTAATCTTATACTCTACATATGAATGCATGTTAATGAATTATGTAATGCAAGGATCACTAGGCTATGTACTTAAATCACTTAGACAAATTACAAGTGCCATCAAGATGATTGGACATGTAAAAAGCTAAAACTTTAAGCCAATAACTTTAGCCTTGCTTTGATTGCTTGCAGCTCCTTTTTCTAACTCCCCCTGTATCTAACATGTATCACTAAGTTATATTCTGTTAGGACAGCTGTACTCTAACAAATTTTGACAGTGAGGATTTATCTAACCAAACACTATTAAAAATAAGGAAGAATGGATTGAGAATGAACCAAGCAAAAAATAACTTACTTCTTTTATGAAGTTATGTTTTGGATCTGACAACAGTATTGAGCTGTGAGCAATGACAGAAGTGCACCCTAAAGTTTGTTCAACAATAGCTACCTTGTACGTTAACAAGGTCCTGTACTGACCTGTCAAATAGCCACATAAGACACAAACATGGATTTCATCCTCTCTTGTGCTTAAAAATAAGGATGAAACAGGCATTGGGTGCAAGTAACATCCCACATACCTGATGAAAGAATAGATTTTAACAAATCACAGTAAGAAAAAGAGAATATATTTCGACAAGAAAAGAGCACAAAAAAAGAAGAGTGAAATGTTTGCAGATTTGATATGAACCGAGGGATTGTGGTATGGTTTGACATTATCACATCATCCATGCTTGATCTCAGAATCCAAATCTGCAACATCAAACACAACCATTTGTATCAATTTCCAGGGCCCTGAACTTACATGCTAATTTTGATTTACCCGAACACAAACCCTAGCACATAGATACTCTGGGATGCATATAAGACTATACAATGAATTCTTTAAATGCTTCTGTACACGTAAATTTTTGGTGACCTTTCTTTGATGCACTCTGAACTTTCCAATCACTACTCCATTCCCCCCCTACTAGATTCCACCAACACCATGTTATGATATGCTATACTTTTCTTAGAATAGAAGATTTAAAAGAAGGCTATCCAAAGTCCTATAACAGAATCCAAGAATATGATAATGCATTCATTTATAATGCTACTTTCTTGTGTATGTAAAAGTATAAAACTTAATTACCAACAAAAAATGAGGGGTCCATTAGATGTGGTGAGGGAGCTAAGATCTGAGGCCCTTTGGTTTTTAATAAAATCCATGTTCTACTGCACATTCCTGTTGGAGAACCTATCTGAAAAGAGATTGTAGTAGTGCACATCAATGACCACTCCACTGAAAGCAAAGGACAAAAGCACTTTTGAATCTCTATCAAGAGGGTTAGACATGATCACATAGGCACTAGAAGTGTGTTTCCTCACAACATCATAACCTGCTTGATAATAGCTTTTAAGGTTGTCCAAATTTACGCCTTGAGGCTCATTCATTAGCTCTATTGCAACTAGACCTGATCTGTTAGAATACCTGAAAACCAATTTTTGAGGCCATATACACATAAGTTAACTGGGTAAGAAGTGCCCCAAAAGACTAATTAAATGACACAAGTAAACATTCAAGACAAATAGTATAAGATAATGTATTTATAAATAAAAGGCTTAAGATGGTGACATATTTTTAGAAAATTAAAAGGAACATGTGACTATAAATTGAACCTTTCAGCTAGGAAGTCTATGGTTGCCATAGTGTCAGATATGTATGAATCACCCCATTCTAGATATCCATCTCTTGAGGCATTGTGAGGTCTTCCATTTTGTGAGCCTGGAGCAGCATGCAGGTCCACAATTACCTTAATTCCATACTTTCTACAATGACATTAAAGAGTGACATTTATTGTGACAAGTGATACACAAAGTGGCTTTTTTTTTTTTTCAAATTTCATGGTAACAAAATAGACAGGGTACCAACCCTTAATTGGTCTCACTCTGCCTATGTGAATGTATTGTCCAACACTTCCAAGGATCCCCCAACAAATGGCTTTGGTGGTGTTGGGTCTTGGGTTGTCCACCACCCCACGGGAATTCTCACAACATTTAAGCTATTTTCTGATATGAACTTGAAATCATCTTTAATGATATACGTGTTCCAGTGATCCTGCATGTGCATGCCCCACATATCTTAATCATAAGTCAATTAAAATCTGATATAAATTGCTGCTCCTTGTTCCTTTAAAGCAGATAATTACCCTCATGATTTTGGTAGCTTTATCTGGGCTATAACCATTTGTATATAAGCCAATGGCATCACAAACTTCCATATCATATAACTTTTTTTTATAATTTCTAGCATTTGTTACTAACTTGATATGTTAGCTGGCACACAACATGTTTCTTAAACTCAAATTATCATTCAATTTCAATTTATAGCCTTTTATTTTTATTCCCCTAACTAAAGGTACAACTAAAACAATAAATAAAACTAAAAATTAAATTGAATTGAGGATTAAAAATGGAAGTAGTGAACTCAACTAATAGAGGAGAACAATTTTTCAACAATGGACTCTATCAGTTTAGAAAGGTCCACAGTGTCTGAAATCGAGGTCGATGGTGGAGGTCATAGCGACACACTAGAGGGAGGGAAAGAGATAGAAGATGACAATTGTAACGCCTCTCTTTACCCTCTCGTACTTGATTGTTTTTAGATAAAATAAAGTGTCCATTGTGTATTAAAATTCGTTTAGTAAAAATTTTTCACGAAAATTCTTTTCGCTTTGCTTGCTAATTTTATAATTTGTAACAAACATAAATAATTATTCTCACCACGATTTATTTATAAAAACAGCACAGTTAAACATAATAGTCCGTATACAGTCATCCATAAAATATAGACCACTAACACGTTATCATACTTCCAAAGACAGCAACAGCAACAATATCATCCATACATCAAACCCCAAAACACAGCACACATTCTTCATGTCTCAGCTTGTTCACCGTTCCTCTGCTCGCCCACAGATTTTGGGGTCATCACAGGTGTCAACCACACGACACAAAATA
>PYAF01001151.1:16145-31685 GCA_007407185.1 Glycine tomentella | reverse complement strand
GGGTATTCTGATCATTTTTCAAACATCCTAGAGTACTTATAGTATTTTCTCCTTAAGATACCCTGCTAGTATGCCTAGGGGTATTTTAGTCATTCCTAAAATGTCCAGGGCATTTTCGTCATTTTCCTAAATTCTTCTGTACTACCTCCAATTAGTATTTTACCCTATAAATGGACTGAAATTTTGGGGTGTTACAACAATGACTTTTGAGAATAAGTCATAGCGGCATACTAGAGGGAGGTTTCACGCAAATGGCAGTGGACATGGCGACAACATCGGAGAGTAGCTGCATCAACTCCTCCTTGGCGATGATGGTGGAGGAGTCGATAGATTTGCCGGCGACATTGTCGTAGTTGGACATAATGGCGTCCGTGTGTCTAATTGAATTATTCGGCTGATAATGAATCGAGTACACGGTCAAATTTTCTGTCACACCTTAGCACAATTCAAAAATTGCAAATATATATGTATTATAAGGAACAATAATTTCATAGAAATTAATTATTAGAATCTATATATAATTAATGTGATTATGGAAAATATTTTTTTTAAAAAAGATTAACTAGAATTATAATTAACTGAAAATTTTGAATAAATTAAACTTGACATCTTCTTCTTTTTTATTTTATCGTTGATCTCTCCTTAATTATGTGAGGTTCATATATATTCGGCATGTAGCTCCCTCCTAATTATTCACAGCCATTTTACTTAGTCAAAAAAAAAAAAAAATTGGTCCGTCTTTTTCATAACTTGCCTTTGAGACTTGTTCAATTCAATCACTGTAAGTAGGGAGTAGAAATAGGCTAGAATAAACCTAATTTAAAAACATAAAATTTGACCTAACCTATTTACTTGTTATAGGTTTTTTTTTTTTTTAGAATTGACATGACATATTTAAAAGCCTGATTTGACTTACTAGCATATTAAAAAACCTATTTTTAATAGAAAATTTAATTTTACAAAACACTTTAAATAAATTTAGAAAAGTTAAAGAAACAAGTTTTAAACAGACAATGTTTCAATATTTTACTTATATTTCCAAATAAGTAGTAATCATTTTATAAGATTTTCAAGGTGATTTTTTGAAGTGATTGATCATCCACTTTCATAATAAGAAAAAATATTCTTAGAAAAATAAATATATTATTTTTTAGTTTTAATATATATATATATATATATATATATATATATATTAAATAGGCCAACCTGATAGGTCTAACAAATTTTTAAAAAAATTGAGTCTAGCCTTTTTATTTAAACAGACTTTTCAAAAAGTCTTAGTTTAGCCTTTATAATAAACCAGTCAGGCCATATCAGACATTAAACAAGTCAGACCAAAAGTCCCTACTAGGCAGTCTGACCCATTTTCATCCCTAACTATAATTAAGATAATGTTTATTTTATAAGTGGATAAAATTTATTTTGTTAATGTTATAATATTTTGAACCATTAAACATAAATATGTACATCCAAATTAGTCTTCTATTATGCATGTATATCCAAATTAGTCTTAGATTTAAAATCACATTAAAAAGTGATATTTTTAAAAACGTATTAAAAGTAAATTTTTCAACACCCAAACATCGCTAAATTGCTAGTTAAATTAATTTGCTTGATATCATATATATGAAAACGAAATAAAATTTCCATTTTGTGCTCCTAATGGAATTAAAATGACACTTTCCCTTTTATCAACTCCCAAGTTAAGGGAACCAATAAGAAAATTACAATTTTTATAAATAAAATAAAATAAAATGCAGATGAGATGTAAAACCCATGGGTTACGAAGGCTCCACCACCACAACATCATTATGTGGTTTAAAATAAGTTTTCATATTTTATCTTCGCTATGTAAAACAAACATGTGACAAAGAAGGGCTATAAGTTGTGCGTTATCTTGTCTCTTCAACATAAATATATTGTATGGGACAAAAGAAGTACTATTCATGTTTTTTTTTTTTTTTATAACAAGATTCTATCTACGATGTTTTGATAATTTGAGGTGTTAAATTTATTCTCTGGACTGACCAATTTTGTGTATGTTCGTTGATGAAATTGGACTTCTACCACCATTGAGCAAATTGATCAATTCGTTGTCTTAGTTTAATGAGTATTTTTGAATTTAAGTCCTATAGCTCTATATGCATTTGTTTTAAATATATTTTAAAAAATGTTGTTAGTAGTCGTGTACGCAACTCTAACAAGATGTTCTTCAGTAGAAAATATTTGTACTCTTTAAAAAAAAACTTTTGAGCTTCTGATTAAAACGAGAGTAGTAAAAACAATTTAATTATGATAAATAATTTTCATAATTTCAATTATACACCATAAGAAAATTTGTTCGTATCAAGTGCTAAAAATGTTTGGTAACAAGTGAAGTCCATTACAAGTTGCATTATTACAAAAAAATCTTATAACGATGGTTGTAGAAGGATTTTGACGAAGGTTTTCAATTGTCATTGAAACTGTCGTCGTTAGAAGACGAAGGATTTTAATAACAATTTAAAACCATCATTAAAAGTAATCTTGTGAAGATGTTTTTTCAAAATCATTAAAAGAAGTATTAGAAAAGTCTCGAAGCTCCATTTTCAAAGACGATTATGAGAAAAATTGTCTTTAAAAGTCGAATTTTCTTGATGATTTCTCCCAAAATTATGGTTAAAAGTGGTATTTTGAAGATTGTTTTGCAAAAAAATGTTGTGGAAACAACTTTCAAAGAGAATTTTGTTTCCATCGATCTAGAAAGTTCATTTTTTTTAATATTGATTTTGATTTGACAATAAATCTAACTTATAATTTCAAGCAAAATCAAACCCAATTCTTAGTGTTTCGAACATCTTGTCATTCTTTCAACGTCAATATAATCTGTAACAAACATATTTAATTTATTCAAATTATTATCAATCAAAAGCAATAAATACAGATATAAAAATACCATTAAAATGATCTCACATTATCAAATTAACTACATTAAACAAGCAAATTCAACATTTGTCATATTTACAATGTTAAATCAAACCTAAAACTATTCTAAAATACGTTTTAACTATCCTAAACATTCTCAAACATTGTTCAGTGTTTCATTTTTGACTTTTAAAAAACATCTTGTCCATTTTTTTCGAATCATTTCCATTCTCTCTGGTTCCAATGGTGTTTGATCATTAAATCACTATAACATATAATAAATACATGTTAAAGTTAATCACATTAAATAATCAAAAGTTTTGATAAATGAAACATGTTAAAGTAAACTAAAGTATATTTTAAAAAAATCAGCAAAATACTATATTAAATAATTAGAAGTGCAATAAATGATTCTTGATAAAGTATATAAAAATTATATACCATGTCTCATTATTGATTTTTCAAAGTCCCTTGACTATGGTCCTTTATGTAAACCCAATCTTACAATTATCATATTTAAGCATCTTAGAAAACATTATTAAAAATGCATATTGAAAGAGGTGTGGTAAGATAAACCAAAAAGCAATAAAAGATTTGTGACACAAATTAGATCTCTATCATATTAAAGACAATATCTTACTAAACACAAATAATGTTACAAGTGTCATCCCTCCCCTCAAACAACTATTTCTTCTATGTAAGTTTCACAATAATCAGGTCAAAATGCTATACAGATACAATTAGTTTTAAATATTATAATATATATATATATATATATATATATGACATTCTAATAACACTAGTAACACTTTTAAATTTTCAAAAGAAACTAAGACAAAAGCAAAATCCATTTATATCAATATATAACATACATACATTGGGAGCCAGAATTAACATAGACTTAAGATTCAGTTCTCACTACTACAGGCGAGGCTTTTGCGATGGTTCTAAACCCCATATGACGACGGTTGTAGAACTGTCATTGTTGCGTGTGTCGTTGAAAAGCAGCACTTTCAACGACGGTTCAAAAATCGTCTTCGTTGAATATTTTTTTGGTTTTGCTTAAAAACCGTCTTTGTATATAATTTTTTTTTCTTTTTTTAAAAACGGATACAAATCACAAAAAAATAATGCATTCAATAATATCACATTTACAGATAAGGTATGAGTATGTTGCAACTATTAATAAATAATGAATTTCAGGGTAATTTAAATGTACCATCTCTTTGGACACTATTTTTGGTAACTGCTGCTACTCCAAGCACATAATGAATATTATTTTGCCAATGATCATCTAGTTTGGATCAGAAATTCAATAAGAATGGTTGTTCTAGTGACTATAGTATTTTCAAAGCTCTTAAGCTAAGATAGATATTTACAGGCCTTGTTATCTAACCAACCCATTTTTTCTAGGCTTATCACATGTGCCGTTGGCTCTTGTAACTTGATGGAGTACCTCTGATCATAGCCAAGTGAACATAGGAAGTTCAACTCAAGAAAAAGAACATGAACATGAAAATACAATGAACACTTATGCAAATAACCAAGAGGGGGGGTGAATTGGTTTTACCTCAGAGTTTTTAAAATTTAAGACAAATTTCTAACACAGTGGAAGTCTTTGAAAGAAGGATCATATCTTAAACCAATTAAGAAATCAAACTTTTAAAATCAACCTATGTTTCAATCAAACCACTCTTTGAGCAATAACTAATCTTGTGATATGAACAAACATAATACTTCAAAAACAATATGAATATGAACAAAAATATTCAATCACACACAAGATTTATACTGGTTCACCTCTCAACCCCGGAGGCTACATCCAGTTTACTTCTAATCAGCCTTGATTAGAGTTTCCACTATAACAAATATAATATCTTTACAAGCACACAAAGATCTCTCTTACCCTCCCTAGGTAAAATTCAAAATCTAAACCTATAGACTTTTCAAAAGATCTAAGAACCAAAGATCCACTCTCTGTTCTAACCACTAGAAACCTATCTAGCAATGCTTTAAAGATCACAATTTGTTATATGAACAAATAACAAAATCAAACAATATTACTCAAAATATCTAAGCAAATGATTCAAGAAAGATATCACCTTTAATTCCTCGGTGCAATGAACAAAATTAAATGATCAAACCAGACTGAGAATGAATGCCATGATCTTTCTTAATGAAATCTTTTGACTAAAATGCTTGAACACAAGCTTCACATGGAGTAGATGACTCAACAAATGAAAATCTTCATGATTCTGGAATCTACTTTGAATTTTTTATTCTAATATGTGTAACGCCTCTCTTTGCTTTCTCGTGCTTGATTGATTTTAGATGAAATCTTGTGTCCTCTTTGTTACTAGTCGTTTATATCTAAACGAATTCTTTCTCTCTACGGTTTAATTAAAAGAATAAAGTACAGTCCAGCAATACAGACCATAGAATAGTTCATTATACAGTCCAAATACAAGCCAACATAAAATACAAGGAATTTAAATTTGGTACAAGTCATCAACATATCTTCATCATCTTTTCTTTAAAATCCTTCAAGGCTTCCCTGCTTTTCTGCTCGTCCAAATGAATTGGAGTCATCACATGTGTCAACCACAAACACAAATAGGGTAAGTTTATGACAAACGAAGTTTGAATAAAAACATATATAACAGAATACATACGTAGATATTTATAAAATAACAACACAGAGGATTTGCCCACAGATTAAATTACCTCATCTACACAGCACACGAATTAAATCATACAATTGACTCATCAACATATATTCCACATACTCATCATGTAATGTATAGAATGCATGCTCATCTTTTTATATGATGCATGACTGAGATCTCAGGTTCTCAACATCTCATTATCAGTGGCCACAGTCAAGATAGCCCTATCCCAGTGGCACAAACTTATCCAACCAGTCGGGGTAGCCCAGTGGCGCATAGGATAGTCACCTCCACCTATGTGATCATCATGGTGGTGTGGTCCTCACTGTCTCAACTACCCCCAAGTTTATAACACCTTTGAACGCGTGGACTCAGTTTAGCTATCTGACAAACAACTCCACGGATTAGCCCCCGCCAGGCATAACTCCACAGATTAACCCCCGCCAGGCATATGCATATGAAAAATGCATGAATGGTTTAATTATTCTTCTTTTTATATATTTCAAAGCTTAACATCTTTACAACTCTTGGAATCCATAAATAATCACCACACCTTTAACAATACAAGGATTCCAATACTTCACCATTAATCTAATACACTTCTTAATCCATTTTTCAACATCAAAATCATAAAATCACCAAGCAACATATTGACTTTATCAATGTATATAGAAGCATTTATCATCACATAAGCTTTATGTATTTCAACTTCACAACTTATTGAATAGCACACAAACTTTGCTTAAATCATTTAATTATGCAAATATAATTCAAACCCAACAATAAAGGTTCCAACCAACAATTTTGAAACATATTTTCTTCATTGTGACAATTTATCAAACACATGGTATGCAACTTGAAATCATAGAATTCTTCCAATAAAACTACTTAAACCTTAATCTTTATCAAATTTAACATACTCCTAAGAATAAAATAAACATATTTTTAACTAACTTCTAATCATCAAATCCAACATAGAAATATGGAAGAATTCTAATCCTCATCAAAGTGATGACAACATATTCTAGTAAATACACAACTATTTTCTTAAAGTTAGCTATACTACCTCTACCTTTTGATTTCTTTTAACTTTCCTTTATTAAATTAGATTAAATTTATTATCCAATACCCCTTCCTTGATTTAAACCAAGTTATTTAAACAAATAGCCATTTCAAGCTCTTGAAGACAAATCATCAAACACCTAGAGTACCAAGCTTAGTTCTTCATGAAACCATCTAAGAATCTTAACATAAAACCTATTAAAACTTTGATTATCATAAACTTCCCATACCTTTGCCTTCCTTAAGTTTTTGGACAGCTTTTCCTTATTTGAAGTTGAAGAATCCTTGCTCCTAGAGTTCCTTGATCTTCACGTGGACATTAAGGGTGGAAGGCCTTGGTTTTTGCTTTGGAATTTAAGTGAAAGGGATGAAAAATGGAAGTGGATGCTACACGTGAATTTCTCTTAGAAAGCTTGAAATTTTTGGTCCATTCACTCCTTTATATAGGGTTGAAGGAGATGCCTTTGTTACAAAAATCTTTTAGGTCATTATGACCTTGCTTTCTACATGTACAAATCCTAATGGCCATTGATTTCTAACCATCCAAGTGTCTTTATTCTTGATTTTTCTCAAGGTTTCTTCATTCTTCTTGATGGTACACTTGCCATAGCTTTCTTGGAGAGCAAATTTTACCAATTTACGTGGAGTAACCAAGCTTTTAAGGGAATTTCGTGCTTTCTTCATTTCTTGAATTTTTCCAAAACCCGTTTTAATAAAATATTGATTCTGGATTCGTTAACCGTTGGATCTTCTTAGAATTTTAAGGGTATACTACTATCTAACATATCTAAGTTTTGACCGTTGGGATTTTGGAAATAAGGCCTAGAAATGTCCACGTATTCTGCCAAAGAGAACAAAATAAAATTTGCTTCAAATATCTCTTAAGCATTTATAACTACCTTTCCACTTGGACCAATAGGAATTTTCAAGCTTCTTAACCCTCCATGTGTCCAATCTTGAAGCTTCTTAAAGCTTTATCTTTTGATCCCTAATCACACGGTCAAGCCTTTAAGTTAGGGATCCAATTTAAATTTTGTTCCTTTTGTAATAGAAATTCTCTAAGTTCTTATTGGTTTAATTTGTTCTTTAATTATTAAAATTGATGAACCAACTCACTTAGAACACTTATTCTTCTCATAATTAAGAGAAAATTCTACAGATTATGTCCATATTTTCTTTATAATTTTCTGATACCTAAGGTAGTCCAGATTAAGCTATTTTTCAACCTACCTTCCAAAATTCGTAGGAATTCTATTTTAGGGTTATCTGCCCTCAACCTTGCTGATAAGTTGTTATCTAAAAGTATTTTATCCTATGCTCAGGTTCCTATTAATTTCTAAGGTCATCTTGGTTAGTTTTGACCTAGGGGCATTTTGGTAATTTCACCCCTCACCCTAGGGGTATAATTGTTATTTATAAAAATGTTCAGGGAAACTCTGTAATTGTTACCCTAAGGGTATTCTGATCATGTTTCAAGCATCCCAGAGTATTTATAAAGTTTTCTTCTTAAGATATCTTGCTAAAATACCTAAGGGCAATTTGGTCATTTCCAAAATGTCCAGGGGTATTTTTGTCATTTCTCTCAAATCTTTTGTACTGTCTTGAATTAACATTTTACCCCACTAGTTGATTGTACTTCCCAAAATTTTGGGGTGTTACAATATGCCTTGGTGACTTTAGAACTCTCAGAAAGTGATTTTCACAAGGCTTGTTCGAAAACTTAGAATCCTCTCATAACAGAATAAGCTCCTTCTATTTATAAAAAATAGAATTAACTACCTGTAATCGATTATTCCGTAAGTGTAATCGATTATTTTAACTCAAGTAATATATTAAAATTCTAAAATAATCGATTAAAGTGTTCATCAGAAATCTGAAAAAATTCTCAAGAACAAATAATCGATTAATCCTTCTTGTAATCGATTATTCCAGGAGGTCAGGATTTTCTAATACACTATAGTAATCGATTATCACAGGAAGGGTGAAAAACTCAACAATGCATATTTAATCGATTATAACAATCTGGTAATCGATTAAACCAGATAAAAATGATTCTGAGATTTATGCAGAGACTCAGATAATTGATTATTCCATGAAGTAATCTATTATCACAAAACGACTTAACATAGTCAGAGTAATTTAATCGATTACAAATTATTGGTAATTGATTAAAGTGTTCATAAGACAATATGCAGTTCTGTTTACATGCATATAATCGATTATATCATATTGGTAATCGATTAATACAATGAAAAATGATTTTTATGAAAACCTGATTGCCTTAATGTGATACCAATTGATTAATAATTTCATATGACTTAATCATGATTTAATGAATGAATATATGCATGAATTAATCAATCAAAGTGAGGAATAAGAGGCTTTAACTTCTTGAACCAAACTTGAACAAATACATATGCCATCAATTTGAGTGGGCATGTAAAATCAAAACTTGTAATCCTCCATAACTTGATTCTTCATGATCTTCCTCAACTTGATTCTTCATGATCTTCTTCATTTCTAATAGAAACACAATAACTGCAACATAAGCACTCCTCCAACCCAATATCCGATTTAGCAATATGATCGATTGGATAAACAGTCTTCCCTGCCAAAGGAACAAAACTTATTTTCATTCACAGATGCAAAATCATTGGTATCAATAAAACAAAGAATATGACAAGTTTACAAGGTCCAAAAATGTACATGACATCACAAATTAAGATTCCAATTTGAGCAAAGTACAACAACTTGCCAGGTACCCAAACCTTTGAACAAGGAACACAAATTCTAGAGACACAAGCATGGAAAGCCAGCAGCAACATATACAGATGCCACTCCCCTCCCATGTTTCCCTTATCTTAGTTGCTCCATGGTTCAGAAAGATGACAACTCTTGCACATACAGACCCACCAAGGGATGTGACTGTAACGACATTAATGGGGAGAGTAGAAGAAAAGATTTTGTTCAAGAGCAAGTAATAAGTTTATGGAATGTTGTCATGTCAATGATCTATACACAAGTGACAAATTACATTCTAAACAAGAAATAGCTTAGCAAAAAGTGTAGTCATGACATTGAGGCAAGGGGTCACATTTTGCTAGCTTATATATTTATACCTCCTCTTATAACAAATGATTGACTAGCATGTGGGCCAAAAACATATAAAATTTATTGATGAAACAAAGCATCCCATAATTTATTAAAAGATTTAAGGGAGGAACCAAAATGAGAACAAAGTTTTTAGGCAATATAGGCAAAATGAATTTAAGCCAGAAGTTGTTACAGGTGTTTGGAAATAGGAAGGAATTTTAGAAACCTCCTTATTGATGGAACTAGAACATGGGGGAGGAGAGAGTCACATGAGCATTTCTATTTAAAATTAATCCCATCCCCATCCCTTAATTTTTATCTGAGGGTGATTAGAGAATGTTCTCATTTCTCACAATCGTCAAGAATTCTCACTTGATATGCCCCATACATGTAAAGAATCAGGGGAAATGTATTATTTACCTGAACCAAACAGAACAAAAAATCCTGAAGTTACATCTATCTCTGAATGTTCCTTCTTGATCTTAGAATTGTTTACTAATCTCAGGATGAACTTCAACATCTATAAAGCAAAAATAGAATCTGTAAGCACAATCAAAGGCTCAAGGCCCTCATAAATAAGTTACAAAGGCATCACTTAAGTAATCATATTGCCCATTGTTTCTCTTATACCAGACAAATGGCATATGGGAATTCATCAACGTGTAAGGTATCAACGTATTTATAATTCAATATGAAAATAAATGTCTACAGAATATACAAGTTCCACAGAATCAGTTTATTGTAAAGTATATTCATCAACACTAAGTCACTAAATGCTTATTTCTCAACATTAATCAATTACAAAGAATGGAATGCCTTCAAACATCAGTAAGAAAAATAAAAAAGCCTTCACTAATAAAATTTGAATACTGTCAAGTGAAATAAGATGGGTACATCTGTACATGAATATGCCAAATGACAGTTGAACTTGTACATGCTAGGTAAAATTTCTAAGTAGAATGGTCACAACCCAGTTACCACCCTCTATGTATAGAACTTAATGTTTTTAAAACTATGATTAGAGAAGAACAACATACAGTGATGAGGCATATCCATAACTTTAGTTGTGACACCATGCAAATCATTTCCTGAATACCTCTGCATGACATTAAAATTCCAATCAATTCATGGATTAGCAACAAATTCTGAAATTGTATAATCTAGTACAATAATCAAATAAACTGAACAAGAACATTTACATGATCTATCATGAGCACAGAAGACAGACGCTAACCTATCATAATTCTCACCTTGGATCCTACACCATCTGTAGCCCAATACCAATATAAAGCCAGCAGAGCTGCAGGGTTATTCCTAAACTGCACAAATGCATATATTACCAGAGAAGTAATTAGTTTCACGCCTATTTCCATACACTTCAAACCCAGGCACCATATACATGTATTTGTCACATGAATCATTGATAGTACTTAACATAGGCATGGCATTGGCAAATCATTAAGTAAGAACAAGCTCTAGGTATGGTACAAGTCATTCATTATCATACATGAAAATGCTTCAATTACATGTGTTATCCAACAAATAATTTTCTTGTGTTACAATAATACTCTGCATTATAGCATGGACATTAGTGAGTTTAACAATTTCCACAAATTGAAACTGACAGTAGGCATGCAAGTGATATGCATGTTCAATAGCATTTGGATTTTGTTTAACAAGTGGACAGTGATATTATATTTAACATATTTTGTAATAATTTCCAATAAAAAATTATCAACTTTTTGAATCAATATCCTGTTAACATTGCTACCTGTGCATATATCAATAGAAGCCATGTCACCAGACCCATTCCTTACATAGATTGAATAGCCATCTATATTCCCTTTCTGATTTGAAAAGATTAAGGAAAAAATAACAAATCTGTAGTTTAAAATCATGTTACTCTTTTTTATATTTGTTAATAAAATGGGAAATATCTAATGTCACATAAAGGACATGCACTTGAGTATGCTAAACTGAACAATCTAGTGTAGCAGTACTTTGATAAAAACCTGCAGTCTTCAAACAATATAAGGAAAACAAGTAGAAAAACAAATGCAAATCAATTAACATGAGAAGCTTTGTACCCACAAAATTTGAGGCATAATGGCCCTAAACAAGGCTGTATCCACAGAATAAGAACTATATATGATGAGTTGAAAAGGCATTCCTGAAGTTCCATGAAATGTATCACAATTTATTATCCAAGTATAATGATATAGTCCTGAACAAAGAGGGTGTACTTACCATGTTCCAACAAGTCTTCTAGTATTAGCCTGAATTGTACATGAATATCATGCTTTAGAAATAAAAGAAAATAAATTTATGACTGTTATAGGTTATAAATGATCCTGCATTTGCAAAAGTGTACAAAGAAAGCAAGCACCACTCACTCTGCCTCAAGACAAGAGGGAAGCATGATGAAGCTCATTAAACAGATATTATTTTACCTTATTGCTTTTTTGTATCTCCATTGCTAGCCTTCCAATCTTTATCCTGATAACAATAAAAGGGTGCTATTAAGAAGAAAATAACTTACACTGAGAGCAATTGGCATGGCCTGTGCTTGGATCAAAGTTGGCGTGGTGTATTCATGGTAAGCAATGTCCTTCACGATACTAGGATGCAAACACTAAGCAAAAGAAAGTCATAATTGTACTCACATTTGCAATAAATCAATAACAACTATAAAAAAATTAGTTCAGATAGTTAATAGCTACCTAAAAGAAATACAAATATGATTAAATATTAATAAAATCATATAGTTCATAGTTACCTTTATTTTCACACCAGAGGTTCCATGCCTGTAGTAGTAAATGTATGTGATTTAGTGAAAATCAATCGAAGAAAATGAATATAAAAATAAAGTTAAACAAATTTCAAATTTTTTACATTAACAAAGCAATAGGACTCCTATAACACTGACAACAGGCGTTGAAATGAATAATTTCCATCTATTATTGGATTTGGATCAGCACATGCCCTTCTAGCTAATTCTTGATCACATAATGTATGAAAAACAAAGGAACACTTCAAAACAACCAAGAGGGGGGGTGAATTGGTTGAACCTTAGCCAATTAAAATTTTAAAATCAGAGAACATTCAAAAGTTGTTTCAACACCAAGAATCAATATTCAATCAACTTCCTTTTCTAAGAAGAATAGAAAACAGAGTATAGATTTCTGAGCAATGAAATTGATTCACAAACAAAGCAATTAAGAAATGATGAGATTAAGAGAAAGATTAGCCACAGATTTTATACTGGTTCACCTCAAACACTATGAGGCTACATCCAGTTCTTCTACTCAACACTAGAGTAGAGTTCTACTATTGTAAAAATATTCTTACAAGCAAATTTACAAGCCTCTCTTCATCAACCCTAGATGAAGTTCAGAGATCCAAAACCCTATTAGATCCTTAGAGACCAAAACCCGCACTGAGAATACTACTCAGCTGTTCTTAGAGAAACACTATCTCTACACTTGCAAGAAACTCAATTACAATAGACTAATCCTTACAAATATTCAAAGAACAATTTACACCATCAAAAAATAAGGAAAGCTATCACCTGATAATCCAAGAATGAATGCACAATGAATGATTCTCAGGTTGAAAGACAGATTACAATCACATATGCAGTCCCTTCCTTATGCTTTGAATGAATGAAGCTTCACCTTCTTGAATCAAAAACCCATATGAGATTTTGTGAATCTAAGTATGTTTAGAACTCAGAGTAACTCACTAATGAAAGCTCAGAATGTTTGTGAAAGCCCAGAATTCGAAAAATCAAAAGTTACAAACTTTAGAGAAGTGAGTTCTATTTATAACAGATTTTTAACTGAAAATAATCGATTAAACACACTCCTGTAATCGATTATTTACCATTTGTAATCGATTAAATCAAGACAGTAATCGATTAAAATGCTCCTAATAATTTCTGGGTTTGGGCTATGAACAATATAATCGATTATTCCGTGAAGTAATCGATTAAACCAGTCAGTCATGCATTCTAAATGAGCTTAGTAATCGATTAATACGATATGTAATCGATTAAGACAGTGAGCTATGTTTTTTTCTAAGTCTATATGCATAGGCTTGTAATTGATTACCAACTCTATGTAATCGATTAAGACAGAGAGTTCCATTTTTCATAAAAAGCCTTAGTAATCGATTAAACCGATATGTAATCGATTACAATGATCATGATTTGTTTTCTAAAGGCACGAAGAATAAAATAATCGATTCCAGTATATGTGTAATCGATTACTTCAGTAAAACTTTGTTTTTCCAAAAACTTAACCTTTTAAATGCCTTAGTTATATACTGCCTTTGATTAAACCTTTTAATCTAATGATCCTAAATGAATGATTAATGCATGATGTGCACAATTGGATTATTAGATCATATACTTCCTTTTATAATTAATCAAATTGGTCTTCAATGCTTTCCATGGAATTTTGCCTTTGAGCATGTTGAAAGCATAAAACTTTTGAGCCTTTGATTCTTGTTCATTGATGCTTGGCTTCACTTGAATCAACAATGTAACCTATTGTTTAATTCATAGGACATGTATACCGTTACTCATACTATATAAGAAGGATGAAATGAATAAGTAAATATATATTAAGTTGGCATTGAAGGCAAGTAATTTGTACATACGAATCCATAGGCTTTGTTTGCCTTGGCCAAAATTCCATAAAACATAATAGGTAAGATTATATGTATGCGACTAGATAAATCAAATAAAATGAGAAGCCATGGAAAATTACGTTCACAGAGAAGTCAGTAATATCTAACAACAACAACTTTGATTCAAAGTAATGTGCTAAAGCTTTGGCAAGCATTTGCTGATAAGGTTCTTCAAAATATATAAGTAAATAGTATTAGTCTAACCAACTTAAAATTAAAAAAGGTTTCAGGAAGACAAGGTTAAATTCTTGCTTAGTATACCTGTTGGACTAGATAGCAAAATATAAACAATATCTACGGGAAACAATACTTTTATAATACTTACTTTTTCCTTAATAGAAACCTCATTTAGAAACTACATCATGATGGCTGATTTAATGAAGCATGTAACAGTTTGAATTCAATTATATCCAAGATGCACAATTAACCATTATAATAACCTAAGCTTTTTATAAAAAGGAGTAAAAGAAATAAGAATTTAAATTATAAAATTCTGTCGCAAAAGCCTAAGTGACGAATTTAGCGACAGAATTAGCGACGAAATTAGCGACGGATCTGGTCCTGGCACGATTAGCGTGAGATTGGCGCGAGTAGCGCCACAGGTTCTGCCAGTTGGCGCGATTAGTGCCAGAATGGCGCGGTTAGCGCCATAAGTGCTCTAGAAAGTCTATTTTTCACTGGAACTTGGCGCGGATAGCGCCATATATGGCGCGATTAGCGCGGGAATGTCAGCAGAACCAGTTTTTAAAGGCTATTTTACGAGATTTTGGCCCAAAAGCATGGTTTCTTCATCCCCACGCCCCAAACCTCCATTGAAGCTTGCTCCAAGCTTTCTTGGACCTTATATACTAGCCTGAACACCTTTCTATGACCTTGGATTGTAAGAGAAACCTTTGGGAAGCTTGAATATGTTGTATAGCCTAAACACCTTGTATATGTTGTATTGAGCCTGTAAGGCTAATGGAATGGAGCCTTAAGCGAGGGTTGAACCATTCCATTGATATTCTATATCTGAGGCTGATGAGAGGTTATGCCATGTTTATGAGGCATTGAATCTACATTGATTCATATGTTGGTACTCAGCCAGATGGACCTTGTGTGGTCTGTGAGAAGCCTAATGATGGGC
>PYAF01001150.1:456914-482128 GCA_007407185.1 Glycine tomentella | reverse complement strand
GGGTATTCTGATCATTTTTCAAACATCCTAGAGTACTTATAGTATTTTCTCCTTAAGATACCCTGCTAGTATGCCTAGGGGTATTTTAGTCATTCCCAAAATGTCCAGGGGCATTTCCGTCATTTTCCTAAATTCTTCTGTACTACTTCCAATTAGTATTTTACCCTATAAATGGACTGAAATTTTGGGGTGTTACAAGGAGCATTGTGTCTTCAAAGGTAACTTGAAAATTTTGGAAGAATGGTTACCCTATGTCGAATTTGCTTATAATAGGGTAACCAACTCTACCACTTCTTTTTCTCCTTTTGAGGTTGTTTATGGTTTTAATCATTTATCTCCTTTTGATTTAATTCCCTTATCTAATGTGTAATGACTCGCCTCTTCGCTATGATATCACTGCTCTAAACGTATAATTTCAACTTTTAATAAAAACTCTATCAATTTGATTATGAAAATGAGAGTAAATTTTTCACGATAATACACTTATCAAACAACGCACAAATACATAAATAAAAACATATCAGAACATAATTTAGCTTTTAATAAATATCTACGCTTGGGGTTTACATCCCGATTAAAGAGAATCAAGGAACTAACTAAGCAAGAGTTGATAACACAGCATAACTCTCTCCCCAAATAAATTTCAAGGTTATCACGTCAGCTTGGCGACTCTAACAAAAAGAATCTCCCTCCAAGGTCACCTACTGCTGCTCATCTGCTCCCACGAATGAAGGTTTGCGATCATCACAGGTACCAACCACACGGTACAAAAATTGCAAGGATGAGTTTATTATACAAAATCAACAAGCACCAGATAACAATAATTAGAAAGAAAACAACAATAACAACCACAATCATTCTCAATAATCGATCAGTTCAACACACACTCAACAAACTAGTCATCTACTTTTTCCACAATTCAAATCAATTATACTCAGAATGATGCATACACCTGACTCCACTATCAACATGCAATGTAGTACAATACTCATGGAAATAGCCACTCTCAGGAAAATGATTCAGTCTTTTATCAGGGTCACCTTATCGTGCACTAACCATCCCCTCCCTCGATGGTGAGTCTTAAGGAAATTTCAAACCGAGTGACCCCTTAGTACCCACGTTTTTAGCCCACAAAAAATTACAGGTACACACTGTCTTCGTTCTATTTTCATCCATGCAATTATGAAGTATGAAACATGGGTACCATCAATGCATGACCGTGGATAGGGACCAACCCTTCCTCGCAAGGATATCCAATAAGTCATGCACCCCTATGTACATACACAACATATAAATATAGGCTCATCCATGCACTAACCGTGGATAGGGACCAACCCTTCTTTGCAAGGATATCCAACAGGTCACTGCACCTCACATGTACAACGTACATCCCTTAAGATGACATCATCAACATCAACCTCATCCCCTATCTATGTCATCATCAACATCAATACCACCTCAATCTCAATATCATCAACAACGTCAAGATCATTTCATTTCAATATCATCAACAACATCATTTCATTTCAACATCATCATCATAAACATCAATATCATCTCATATTAATATAATCACCAACATAATCTTATTTCAATATCATCATCAACATCACAATTCATATAACAACGAGACTAGTATTTTAGGAAAATTCTAAATTAAAGAGGGGAGGACTACAATATAGAAAGCACACTCTTATACCCATTTAAAAATTTAATAAAGAATTAAGTAGGAGAACATATTATAAAATTTTGGGCAAAATCTCATCTGTAATTAAGACTTTTCCCAAAAATCTAATCATTACAACAACATCATTCACAGTTTTATCCATCAATAACAAATTCATCGCATCCCCTTTAGTCAAAAACACAGTTTTTATTGAAAACCAGCACGCCACAAGAACAAAGATACATCAATGATAAATATATTGCATTCCATTAGTTTAAAACAGAGTTTTTCTTGAAAATCAGCACACAACAGGAACTGGCATACATCTCCATAATTGGGTTCCCTGACCCCCAACTATGGTATCAAAAACTGTAACCAAATAATAAACTCCCTTACCTATCTATCTCCCTTTGTTAGCTCTTAATAGCGTCATTTTGAGATCGCTCAAGTTCATGCGCTTTGGCCCAAACGCAGAGCTCTATATACCAAATTGAAGATAATTTAGTATAGATTTCAAAGACAAGGTTAACATTAACATTCAAGGTCAAATACCCACTCAAATTTAAAAATGGGCTAAAATGATGTTTTGGAAGTCCACATCAAAAGGACATCATTTTGAAATTCCAATCGCACCAACGCGATCGGGGCTTAACGAAGGTCACAAAAATGACATCAATATTATAAAAAGGAAACTTTTACAACATCTCATTTTCAAAGGTTTTTCAAAGGAAGTGTAAAAACACCCAATAACGGTATCCAAATCACAAGAGATATCAAGAGAGGCTTCAAACTAGCTAGGAGAAGGCTAGGAAATCATGGTTACCTTGAAGAAACCAAGAAAGGAGGATTGGAGGCTTTGTTCTCTACCAAATCTTTGAGTTGAGTTTTGAAGATTCCGCTCCGATTAAATGTTCCTAACGGTCAAACTTTGGGTTAGGAGCCTATTTTTAAAATTTGAAGGCGATCCAACGGTTAACCAATCCAGAATTGTGATTTGACCAAAATAGGTTTTGGGTCAAACTCGAAATCACTCTTTTTCAGCGCAGCTCAAACAACTCCACATAACTTAACATCCACACCAAGAAATTGCATAAGAATAATTTACACAACAATTAAACTAATCAAATAATCAAATAATACAAGAAATACATCAAACATATATTTTCAGTTATCAAAATTTTAGGGCGTTACATAATGATTCTTCTATTTTGAGTAAGGATGGGCTTTCTAGAGCCACTTTTGTTGGGGATCTCCATGAAAATGTGTGAAACCAAATTGAGAGGAAGATGGAGCAAGATGCATGACATGCCAACAAAGGGAGAAAATCCATGGTATTTGAACCCGGAGATTGGGTTTGGCTACATCTAAAGAAGGATAGGTTTTCTTCCCAAAGGAAATCTAAACCCCAACCTATGGGTGATGGTCCTTTCAAGGTCCTTGAGAGGATTAATGACAATGCCTACAAGATCGACTTACCATGTGAGTATGGGGTGAGTTCTAGTTTTAATGTTGCTGATCTTTCTCCTTCTAATATAGGTGTTATAAATGCAAATCCGAGGATAGATTCTTTTCAAGAAGGAGGGGATGATAGAGGACTATCCAAAGAGCATGAAGTTCTAGAAGCACTACATGAATTGAAGGGTCCAATGACAAGGTGATGTATGGCTGAAACCATCAACCATTAATTTCCCCAAATCTACCTTGCAATGAAACCCAATCTTCAAGAATCTTTCAAGAACTCTAAGCTTTAAGCAATTTCACAAAATAGGGCTATTTAGAAGCTTTTGGTTTTCAGCAATGGAAGGTTGAATAAAGGTGGATGGCACCATGGAAAAGCTTTCCAATAAGCCTAGGAAAAATCGCCACAATAGCATTGAGAAGCCATTGATAAGACCCAAGAAGTTCTTACACAACCAAACTCTGCTTTCATTGATATAAGAAAATTCGATCCCTTTACATTCAGTCTTGACAACTTTATATAGAAAATGAAAATAACTGAATGTAATTGATTATTTCATCTATGTAATCGATTAATGGTTCATGTAATCGATTATTTTGTTCTTGATCTTTCTGGAAACGAATGTATGAACAAAATAATCGATTATTTCGTTATATAATCGATTAACATGGAGATTTTCCAGTTTTTCAAAGTGTTGCCTAATCGATTATAGATAAATGGTAATCAATTAAAAAAGTCAAGACTAGTTTTTGTGTGAAACTGAGTTGCTAGTAATCAATTACAAACCAATAGTAATCGATTAACACAGATAATAATTGTTTTGTGTTTGTACTGAATTGCTTCTAACAAGTGTTGGAATTTATTGAATTAAATTGGACTTAAGACATCAAAATCCAGCCCTTGTCATCCTGGAGTTCGTGTGCTTCTTCATGCTTGTCCAAGTTAGCTTGGATGTGGTCTTGAAGTGTTTGAGTCCTAGCTCTTGTCATTGGTCCTTTAAAGCTCACCAAAGGAAGTGCTTCAAGCTCTCCTTCTAGACCTTTTAGCTTGCCATGGACCTCCATCATCCCCTCCTTCTTGAAAAAAACTTGTCATCAAGTTTGCTTCCTCACTTATACGTACATCATACAAAGAAAGATCACAAACATTGAAAGTATTACTCACACCATACTCACTAGGAAACTCCAGTTTGTAAGCATTGTTGTTGATCCTCTCTAAAATCTTGAAAGGTCCATCTCCTCTTTGTTGGAGCTTGGATTTCCTTTCATGAGGAAATCTATCCTTCTTCAAATGAAGCCAAACCAAATCTCCTTCATTAAAGATCACTTGCTTCTTGTGCTTATTGGCTTGCTTTGCATATTCTTGCATCTTTTTCTCCACATATGTTTTCACTTGTTCATGCATTTTCCTAACATAAGAAGATTTAGACAAAGCATCATGATTAATCATAGAAGAAGTGTTAAGTAAAGGCAATAAATCAAGAGGAGTTAAAGGATTAAAGCCATAAACAATTTCAAAAGGAGACAATGAAGTAGTCTTGTGAGCTACTCTATTGTAAGCAAACTCAATGTGATGTAGACACTCCTCCCAAGTTCTCAAATTACACTTGATGTAGCATCTAAGGTGTTGACCCAAGGTCCTATTCACCACTTCGGTTTGACCATCCGTTTGTGGGTGATAATTTGTTGAAAACAAGAGTTTTGTACCAAGCTTACCCCACAATGTTTTTCAAAAATGGCTAAGGAACTTTGTGTCTCTAACACTCACAATGCTTCTTGGCAATCCATGTAGTCTCACCACTTCTTTGAATAAAAGATTAGCTACTTCACAAGGATCATCACTCTTGTGACAAGGAATGAAGTGTGCCATCTTTGAGAACCTATCAACAACAAAAAAAATAGAATCATTTCTCCTCTTGGATCTTGGAAGACAGCACAAAATCCATAGAAATATCAATCCAATGGGAGTTAAGAATAGGCAAAGATGTATACAAACCATGAGGCATTAATCTAAATTTAGCTTTATGACAAACAATGCATTGAGAAACAAGCTTATGCACATCATGCCTCATTTTTGGCCAAAATAAATGTTCATGTAAAATAGCCAAAGTTGTATTCACACCAAAGTGCCCAATTAAATTATTCTCATGAGCTTCCCTAATGAAAAGTTCTCTCAAAGAGCTTTTAGGAACACATAGTTTCTTTTCCTTGAACAAGAAACCATCATGTCTAAAATATCCTTGATGAGCCCCTTTCTCACATAGAGCAAAAATACTAGAGAAGTCATGATCACTTGCATACAATTCCTTTATGTGATTAAAATCAAGCAATTTAGTTTCAAGCATCCGCCACCACATTCAACTTCTTGCTTGTGTTTAATTACATAAGGAAATTGCTCAATGAACTCAACCCACTTATCATGTCTCTTGTTGAGTTATCCTTGACCTTTCAAATATTTAAGAGATTCATGATCACTATGTATCACATATTCTTTAGGTAAAAGATAATGTTGTCAAGTTTGCAAGACTCTAACAAGTGCATACAACTCTTTATCATAAGTGGAATAGTTCAAACATGCACCCTTCAATTTTTCACTAAAGTAAGCAATAGGATGTTTATCCTGAATTAAAAACCCCGCAATGCCCACATTAGATGCATCACATTCCAATTCAAATGAAGTATTAAAATTAGGCAATGCAAAATAAGTGCATAAGATAACTTATCCTTCAATGTTTGGAAAGCAATTTCATGTTCTTGCTTCCAAGAAAAGCTCACGGTTTTCTTCATCAATTCATTCAAAGGAGAAGAAACGGTACTAAAGTCTTTCACAAATCTCCTATTCAAGCTAGCTAAACCATGAAAGCTTCTCACATCCTTCACACCTTTTGGAGTTGGCCACTCCATGATGGCTCACTTTCTCTTGATCCACTTCGACTCCTTGAACACCTACTACAAAACCTAGAAACAAAACTTGTGAAGTGCAAAAAGAACATTTATCAATTGCTCCATACAAGGTTTCTTTCCTAACCACCTCCAAGACACTTGCCTCAAATGATCATTTAAATTGGCACTATAAACAAGAATGTCATCAAAGTACACTACCACAAACTTGCCTATAAAGTGTCTAAGAACATGATTCATAAGTCTCATTAAGGTACTTGATGCATTAGTCAAACCAAAAGGCATAACTAACCATTCTTAAAGCCCAAATTTTGTTTTGAAAGTCATTTTCCATTCATTTTCTTCCCTCATCCTTATTTGATGATAACCACTCTTAAGATCAATTTTAGAGAAAATAGTAGCACCTTGCAATTCATCTAAAAGATCGTTAAGTCTAGGGATGGGATGTCTGAAAATAATAGGAATACTTCACAACAACCAAGAGGGGGGTGAATTGGTTGAACCTTGGTATTTTAAAATCAAATTCAAATAAGAGTTTTCAGAATCTTTATCACTTTTAAAACCAAGAAACCTTTTACTCAATCAAATAGCTTAGTCTAAGAATTGAATAGATAAAAAGAAATCTTGTTGAATAATGAATGTGATTCAAAGAATTGACAATAATGAATATGATGAGATAAAAGATATAGAAACAAGAACACAAACAATTTATACTGGTTCACTTCAAATCATGAAGCTACATCCAGTTTCTTCCAACCAACACTAGGTTAGAGTTCCACTATTATAAAAATATTCCTACAAGCTTTTACAAGAATCTCCCCTTTATCAACCCTAGACAAAGAACAGAAATCTAAAACCCTATTAGAAATCTAAGGAGAAAGATCCAGAGAACACTACTCTGATCTTTAAGCTAGAGAACCCTTCTCTAGTCCCAAGCTTTAAGAATCAAAATTACAATAGCCAATACAGCACAAATTTGTAAACAAAATTACAACCAATCAGTTAAGGAAAGAAAACACCTGATGATCCAGTGAATGATATGCACATGAATAAACAAACCAGGTTGAAATACAAATTTAATCTCAGAACATCTTCTTCCTTAATCTTTGAAAGAAACTTCTTGCTTGAAAGAATCACTCAAAAACCCATAAGTGTTTTAGTGAAAGCAAGAACTCATAGAACCCAGAAAAATCACTTAGAACATGTTTAGAAAACTTATGTGTGCTCAGAATACGAATTAATCAAGTTACAAAACAAGCTGAGCCAAGGTTCTATTTATATCAAACTTTTGTAACTGTCAGTAATCAATTAAACGCGTCCAATAATTGATTATTTCACTCATGTAGTCGATTAAATCAACCTTGTAATCAATTAAAGTGTTCTACAAGAATCTGGACATGAGCAATGAACAAAATAATCAATTATTCCGTCTTGTAATCGATTAAGGCAGGAAGCTTCATAAACTTGAAATACACTGTGTAATCGATTAAACCAGGAAGCTTTAGAAATCATATTGAACTATGTAATAGATTACTATTTTTGGTAATCGATTAATGCAACAAACCTTATATGCATTAACACAAAGTGTAATCGATTACTGCATTTGGTAATCGATTATGACAGGAAGATGGCTTTTTCAATTTAGCCTTGTAATCGATTACTGTTCTTTGGTAATCGATTCTTCCAGAGAGACTTAAACTCATGTATAGCAGTGTAATCGATTAAAGTGTTCATCAAGGCAGTTTATATGTAAACGAAGGTCAAATAATCGATTAATCTGATAGTTAATTGATTACATTGTTCTTAAAAACTTTTCCCAAGTAAACCAAGAACAAAATAATCGATTATATCCTCAATGTAATCGATTAAACCAGTATAAAATTCATTTTTCCAAAACCTTTTATTTCACATGAAAACCTTTAGTTAAATGTTAAAAGCTTAGGTGGATTTTCATGAAAAAAAATACTTAGTTAGATGAATGAATGAGTGAATGCATGGATCAATTAGATGGCTTTACTTTTACATAAAATTCCAAGTCTTCAAGCATGTTTGAAGCTTAAAACAAATCTTGGCAAAGGCTTCCAATCTTCATGAAGCTTCACTTGGAATCAACAATGTCTATACCTTATGGTGATGTTGTTGATTGCCTTACAATCCATGCACGTTCTCCAAGTTCCCTCCTTCTTAGGCACAAGAATAATAGGCATAGCACAAGGGTTCATGCTCTTACGGATCCACCGTTGGTCAAGTAGCTTTTCCACTTGTGTTTGGATCTCCTTTGCTTCCATGGGGGAAGTCTTATATGCTGGCCTATTTGGGAGTGAACAACCTGGAATCAATTCAATTTGGTGCTCTATGCCTCTCAAAGGGGGTAATCCATTAGGCACCCGTTTTGGAAAAACATCTTGATATTCCTCCAAAAGTGATTGCATAGCTTTGGGCAATTTTCACCGTCTTTTTCAACATGTAAACAAAGAGAGTTAGGAAGCATAAAATAAAGAGGTTGTTGTGCCAATATCTTGATTTGTTTTTCACTCAAGAGCAAGCTTTCTTTAATCGCATGATTTTTTTTGCTCTCATTTTCTTTCTCTTTCTTTTTCTTCTCACTAGTTTTTCTCTTTGGAAGTTCACGTTCTTTGCGTTTTGGTGTGCATAATTTTTTTTCAAGTGCAGTATTTTTTTCCAACTCTTGAATTCTCTTTTCTTTCATCTTCACTTGATCCTCACACCACTACTAGAAAATACACGTTTAACATCGGTTATTTTGCCCTTTCTACATCGGTTTTTAATCGATGTCAGAATCGTTGCCGTTAAAAGCGCAAACGTTAACATCAGTTTTCAAAAACCGATGTTAACAAAAGTATACAACATAGGTTTTTAAAAAAAAATGATGTCTTCAAATAAGAAAAAAAATGTTGAAATATGATAATTCAACATCGGTTTTTAGTGAAAATTGATGTTAATATGTGTAACAACATCGGTTTTTACTGATGTTGCATGTGCTTAGCAACATCGGTTTTTATAGAAACCGATGTTGCTACAGCATATCAATATCGATTTTCAGTAAAAATCGATGTTGTTACATAAATTAACATAAATTTTTACTAAAATCGATGTTTTTTTAATTTTTTTTTTAATATGTTGTCTATTTTATTCATTTAACCCAATTTTTAATCTGCAAATTTGAGAAACAGACCCATGCAATTTCAAATTTCATTACTAAGCAACATCATATGTGAATAATACCAATATTCAATAGTATCAATATACATAAAATGATTGTAATTTTAAACCACACAACTGTTTTACTAAAAATTCCCCTAATCAGCTAATGTTTCATTCCTAACTCTAAGATAAAATGTAGCCCACTGAAGTCAGATTGCCTTCAATCTCTCTGGCTTTAGTGGTCTCTGATCACCAAAATACTGCATGACATAACAAAGCATAATTTAATAAGTATAATTAAAAATGAGTATAACAAATTACAAATAGTTTTGAGTTGGACACTTACCATGTCCCAGTTATTCCTTAAGCCTCCTTGTACTATCGTCGACATCCAATGCATGACATAATAGCCACATTCAGTGCTTCCTTTTTGCTTATTACACTAAATTGAATAATATAGTCAAATTTAAATGAAAATTAGTGTAAATAGTAATAAAAGTTAATTTGAAGAAATAAACTGCTATTTGAATGACTTACTTTAACCATAATCCATTTAGTAGTAGCCTTTGACTTATTCCCCTGAGTATCATGGACTCCCTTCAAAGCACTGATTAAGAGAAACATGGAGGCATATTATACAATTAACATATTCATGTCTTAGAAATAATAAAGTAAATGTGTTACAAATCACAACCTACCTGTTAATAATCCCTTTGAGGTAGTTATCAGGCTTATTGTCCAACAAACAGAACCACACGACAACATTGTCCTTGGGACATATAACCACCAGTTGCCAATGTGCCCTGCATTGAAGAAAATTAAGTTATTGTACTTCATACATTATTTTGATTCAATTGTATAGTTTTACTTACCCATTCAAGTACGCTCCAATGTAGACATGTTTCTATGAACTATGCATCAATTTCTTAAGATAGTCCTCGGATTCAAATTGCAATTGCCCAGATCTACATATGGACTTTGGCTCAATTAATCCATAGGCAAAGGCAATATCCGATTGCAGACATAACTCATTCATATGCCTATCATTTTGAAAATAAAGTTAATTATGCATGAATATAAAACAATTAGTCATGTAATGGTACACAATGTAAAGTGACTTACAGAATCCACAGTTGTAAAATGGAGATGTTCAAACATTGACCAACCGTGGATTATTTCAGAGATATCCTCAATCTTTATGTACAACGGGGAGTCCTTGTTATACACCCCAAACAAACTAGGGTCCAAGGACACCTGCAGGGGTCTAAGGAAAAGTTGCGGGATGGTCAATGTGATCTGGTATAGGGGATTCTGAACAGGTTTTGGCTTATGTACAGGTGCTGCCAATCCCTGAGGTCCCTGTTTATCCTACATAGTTAACAAACATAAGTCAAAGACCATGTTCACTTTAAATGACACTGACAATTTTGTAACTTATAGTAAAGACACACAAAATCGACCACCTTGTTCAAAATAGGTTGCACAAGATGTGTTGGCCAAGCAAGGAGGGTGTTAAGGGTTTGCCCCACTAATTGAACCTCTTCTGTGGGTATAGGGACACGAGCATCAGCATCTCAAACTTCCTCAACACCCACCTTGACCTGATCATTGCCCAAAGGGACATTGTGCACAGTTGTCGACCCCTCATAAATTCTTCCAAGGGAAACTAGGCAGGGAGGATTGTCATTGACTTACAACCCATGCCTTTCAGATGCAGTCGTGTCTAGATCCTGCCTCGAGGGATCAACATAGCTTCTCTTCGTGCTGACACGAGCACAATAAGGACATAGCTGAACCTCTGGAGGCAGCATGGCACCCTGAGACTGCATCTGGGACTGCAGGTTGCTGAAGGACATCATGAGTTGCTGCGTCATGCTTTCAGTGATCGACTGCATTACTCTTTCAGTGATTGACTGCTCCAACTCTACCCTGATGTTGTCTTTCAGTCGATCCAAGTCTTCAGGATTCATTGACTTCGACTTGCGAGAGGTTGATGGAGCCGGTCCGAAGTAGTGTTTGATGGTAACACCTGTAACACCCTGAAATTTTGATAACTTAAAATATATGTGTGATGTATTCCTTGTATTATTTGATTACTTAATTAATTAGGATTAGCTTAAATGTTATGTGAATTATCCATGTGCCATTGCTTGGTGTAGATGTCAAGTTATGTGGAGTTTGTTTGAGATGCGTTGTATTTGTGTGATTTTGATTTTGACCCGAAAACCTATATTAGTAAAATCATCATTCTAGATTAGTTAACCGTTGGATCATCTTCGAATTTTAACGATGAGTTCCTAACCCATATATGTAACTTTTGACCATTGGGATTGTCAAATTAATGTCTGGAACATGAGAAATTAATTTTTCACTGAAGCAGAAAATTCAAGAATTGGGTCAGCTCGCCCAGGCGAGTTTTTGCAAGCATTTTGGATCGCTTGGGTGAGTGGAGGCGGTGCTGAATACGTTTTTAAGCTTCTAAGTCATGAAAATGGAGGTTCTTCCTCCTCCAAACAGCTCCAAGCTCCCCCCTCCTCCACCACCCACAGCCATCGGAGACAACCATGGGCCGCTGTTGCTTGCCACGAGACCCCGACACGGAGAAGAACCCTTTAATCGGAGCAGAATCTTCAAAACTCTTCTCAAAGTTTTGGTAGAGAACGGAGCTCTCAATCCTCCTTTCTTGGTTTCCTTGAGGTAACCTTGGTTTCCTTTATCTTCTCCTAGCTAGTTTAAGCTTCTATTAGTGTCTCTTGTGTTTTGGATACTGTTGTTGGGAGTTTTACACTTCCTTTGAAAAACCCTTTGAAAATGAGATGTTGTAAAAGTCTCCTTTTATGAAATTGATGTCATTTCTGTGATCCTTGTTGAACCCCAGTCACATTGGTGTGATTGGAATTTCAAAAGGATGTATTTTGATGTAACTCCCAAAACACCCTTTTATCCTCTATTTAAATTTGAATGGGTATTTGACCCCGAATGCTAAAATTAACCTTGCTTTTCGAATCTATACTAAATTATCTTCAATTTGGTATATAGAACTCTACGTTCGGGCCAAAGCACATGAATTTGAGAGAATCTCAAAATGAC
Organism: Glycine tomentella; assembly: GCA_007407185.1. NCBI lineage: Eukaryota > Viridiplantae > Streptophyta > Magnoliopsida > Fabales > Fabaceae > Glycine > Glycine tomentella. The sequence goes on along the minus strand of PYAF01001150.1, from coordinate 469,848 downwards.
GTTTCAAGGAGTTAATAGAGGGATATAGTTAGGTGAGGGGAGTTTATTATTTTGGTGATAGTTTAGATACCATAGTTGGGGGCCAGGGAGTCCAACTATGAAGATAACTGCATGTCCCTACTGTGTGCTGGTTTTCAAGAAAAACTAAGTTTTTAACTCATGGGATGCGATGTATTTATGATTGATGTGTGTTTGTTCCTATGTGTGCTCGTTTTCAAGAAAAACCTTTTTTTTAACTAATGGGATGCGATGAATTGGTTTGTTGATGAATAAGCTATGAATAATATTATTGTTGTAATGATTGGATTTTTGAGAAAAGACATAATTATAGAGGAGACTCTGTCCAAAATTTTATAATATGTTTTCTTATTTAATTCTTTATTAAATTTTTAAATGGGCATAAGAGTGTATTTTCTATATTGTAGTCCTCCTCTTTAATTTAGAATTTTCTTAAAATACCAGTCTCGTGGTAATATGGATTATGGATGAGTGAGGTGATATTGATGTAACGCCTCAAATTCCCATTTTATGTTGTATTAATTTTTAATGAAAATACTTTTTCTCTTGTAAATAAAATAGCAAACTAAGGTTTACTAATGACCGATTTCAAAAGGTTTCATCACTAATTAATGTTTAAAGGTTCGGTGTAATATAAAATACAATACAGTCCGATATTTGTTCTATTACATTTTACAAACAACTCAAATATTTCATTATAACAAAACATCTTCAATCAAACATCTTCAACAAAGTCCATATCTTCAGTAATCAGCTTGCCAATCTTTTACTGTTCATCTGCTCACCCAATTAAATTGAGGTCATAGCAGGTGTCAACCACAGACACAAAAATACAGGGTAAGTTTACGATAAACATAATTTAAGCAACAGAATATATATATATATATATACACACATATATATATATATATTATACACAGATAATCATAACAATATTCTCAAGATTAGATGATGCATGATTCTTTTAGACTCTTATCATGATGCATGATTCTCTTTTTATCATATGGTACCAACAGTCAAGATAGCCCCATCCCAGTGGCATGGAATTGGAACGATCAGTCAGGGTATCATAGTGTTGCAATAGGACTTCCACCCACACTTCATGTGATCATCATGGGTGGCGTGTTCTCCCCACTGCCAGCTACCCCCCAACTCAGACTCCTTTTGTTTGAACGCTCGATCTCAATTCTTACAGCTATCTGACACACCTCCTCTTGAGGCAAATAACGCGGATTAACCCCCGCCGGGCATATGCATATGAGACATATAAGACTGATTCACTTTAATGTATAATTCTTTATCATCTCATATTTATTTTAAGCATCAGTCTTCAATTTCTATCTCACATACGTTACTCAAAAATTCAACAGAATTCAAGTAGAACTCAACTTGTGTAGAAATTCATGGAAACATATGAAGTTCATAAAGATTCATGAAACACTAAGCAACACCTGAATTTCATAGAAATTCATAGAAACACTCAACAACACATGAACTTCAAGCATCTATTTGAATAAAACAACACTCAAACTATCTTTATTTCTTTGAAGCATTTCATCAAACACATGGTGTGCAAACTTTGTTTTCCATAGAAATAAATGAGATTCAATATATACTTATTTGAACAAAAACAATACTTAAACTATATTTAGCATAAACTTCCCTATGCATACCTTGTTTTCTTCTTATAAAGCTTGTCAAACTTCTTCCTAAAGGCACCTAGCTTTACACGTGATTCTTCAAGATGGTGGGGTTTCTTTCTTACATAATCTTAGCTTGGAAAATGAAAGGATGAGAGTGATATGAGGGACGATATTCACGTGAAGGTTATGTAGAGGAAGCTTGGAAAATGACTTGCATTTTAGGTCCCCCTCTCCCCTTTATATAGCGTTTAGGAAATGATTTAATATTCAATGACATTTTTGCCCTTCTTAACTAATTTCCTTCATTTAGTTCCCTTCTAACTTAGTTTCCTACTTAGTTCCTCTTGTTCCATTAGATTCTAACTAAATTCATGATGATTCCTTTACTTTATAAAAAAAATCTTCTAGGTTCATCATATGCCATACAAGTGTCCTATCACTTGTCTTCATCATGGAGCTTACCTTTCCAAGTGGCATTCATGAAACTTCTACTCCTCTCCACACTCTTCTTCACGTGAATTTCATGCTAAAGGGGAAAGAAGACAAGTTTTTCTTTCTTTTATGTCATTTTATATACATATATCATTTTTTTTATGGTAAAGAAAAATCTAATTCCAATTATGTTTTCCATATGGCATTTTCTTGTAGGAAGCCAAGTTTGTTTTAAATTCTTCTTATCTAAAGATAATATGAAATAATAGAACTCTAGAGATCCCCAGAAATTAACTTCAATGACAGTTTAAATTACTCACCAGCCACTATGTACAATCTTTCATATAAACTGCTCTTATCTTAATTTTTATTGGTCTGTACTATTCTTTGATCATCAAAATTACTAAACCATTTTATTAAATAAATCTATACATTCTACAATTTAGAGAAAATTCTATAGATTCTATTTATCATTTTTCTATATTTTTCTAATGCTTGAATTTTTCTGAATAAGGTTTCAAAGTTGTCACCTTATAAAGTTTATAGAAATTTTATTCTAGAGTTTCTTGTCACAAACTATTTTGATACTCTGCCATCCAATAGTACTCTTATAATTTCATCAGGTTTCCACAAAATCTCTGAGGATATCTGGTCCTTTCTGGCCTGAAGGGTATTATGGTAATTTCATTATTCATCCTAGGGGTATGATCGTCATTTCGAAAAATGTGTAATTGTTACCCTAAGGGCATTCTTGTAATTTCTATTTTAAGGAAAGGATGATATGGTCATTATTCTCCCAACATTGCTAATTAATATTTCACACAATTCAGTTCTATTTAAACTTAATAAAATTTCACACAACTTTAATATTTACTTGAATAATTGCACAAATATTTCATTCAACATCTATTTGCAATCATGAAAATATTGAGGTGTTACAATTGATGCATTGATAATGTTGAAATGAGATGTTATTGATGTGTTGATGATGATTGAATGAGATAAAGATTATGTGTTTGATGATGTACAAATGAAATAATGTTTATATGTATGATGATGAAATTAGATGATGTGACTGAGGAAGAGAAGGAGAGCTTGGTGGTGTAGTCATGATCCTGTAAAAAAACATAATTAAATAAAGTTAACTAAAAAGCCTAGTAAGTTATCAAATTGTAAAGCTTGAGACAACTTAATATAAAATAAACATTACATTAAATGATGTTAATTAATTCTCCTTCATCATGATCATTACGATATGCATGAACATCGTCAATTTCTTCGTCCCTGTTGATGTTAGGGATTTGTGTCGAGTAATGAGTCAGACCAGTATCAAGGGTTAAGTCATCATCGTCAAGATTAATACCAATGATTTTTTCATGTAGTACCACTGACCACCTTTCATCACAAGGATCTTGAACATAAAACACTTGTTTAGCTTGTTCTGCCATGATGAAAGGTTTATTTTGGTAAGCTACCTTCTTAAGATCTACCAAAGTAAATCCCGAATCGTCGGTTCGCACACCGCTATTGCTATTAACCCACTTACACTTGAAAACACACAACGAATTTAACATAATTAAGCTCCCAGATGTCACCAATGACTCCAAAGTAAGGCATCGACGCCAAACGGGGATTATGGTCATCCACAGAAGCGAAGTGTTGCGATTCAGCTCTAAGAGTAACCCCACTGTTTTGCATTGTGATCTTGTTCTTTGGTGTAGAACGAGTACTTGTTGATATCGTATCCCTGCCAACTTCTAACATTTCTTTTAGGCCCATCTGCTAACTTCCTTATTGTGTCGGAGGAAGATACATCACAAAATATTGTATCTTTAAACCAATCCAGGAAAGTCTTAGTATGCTCTTTCAACAACTAGTTTGAGATCTTTGATCTGCACAAGGCTCTTAATATTTGAAGAGTATCCCTGTGGCACTTTCACATGGCGCAGACACTGACAGAAACTTATCTTCTCCTTTCTTGACAAAGTATGACATGCTCAAGTATATTTTCTTACCGTCAGACCTAAGATGTAACTGCTCATGTATACCCAGCTCAACAAGATCTTGACGAGTGTTCAAACATTCTTTGTCTTGCCTTGAATGTTAAGCAGCGTGCCAATCACACTGTCACACACATTTTTCTCCACATGCATAACATCGATACAATGTCTAACATCTACATCAAACTAGTATGGAAGATCAAACAATATCAACCTCTTCTTCCATATGCAATTATTAGCTTTTTGTTTCTTTTGGGTCTTTCCAAATACAGTATGGATGTCCTCAACCCACTCAAGAACTTGCTCACCGGTTAACGGAATCGGTGCAGTTTCATGCTTTTGACTTGCATTGAATGCCTTTTTCAATCGCCGATAAAGGTGATAAGGTTTCAGAAAACGTCGATGGAGAGTGTAAATTGTTTTTCTTCCATGTTTAAGTTGTACGTAGCTCGTGTCTTGTTCACAGATAGGGCATGCACGATGGCCCTTAACACTGTATCCACTCAAATTATCGTACGCTGGAAAATCATTGATGGTACAAAATAGCATTGCACGCAACTTGAATGTCTTCTTTCGATACCCATCAAACACAACAATCCCCTCATCCCACAAGTTTGTCAAGTCTTCAGTCAAGGGACTAAGATAAACATCAATGTCATTTCCTATCTATCTTGGGCCCGATATCATCATAGACAACATCATGTATTTTCGCTTTATACACAACCAAGGAGGCAAGTTGTAAATGACTAGCAAAATAGGCCACGAACTGTGCTGAGTACTTAAATTGCCATAGGGATTCATTCCATCACTGGCAAGTGTAAGCCTAAGATTTCTTGGGTCTTCATCGAATTCTGGATACAAACGGTCAATCTTCTTCCACTGGGAGGAATCTGCCAGATGGCGGAGCATTCCATCACAGTTTCTCCCATTTGCATGCCATGTAAGGTCTTTTGCGTCATCTTTGTTAGCAAACAAACGCTTAAACCTTGGAATGATCGAAAGACCACAACACCTTAGCAGGGAGGCCTTTCTTTGTGCTTTCATCACTGCCACAGTCATCATCGTCCTTCACTTTGTACCGTGATACCCCACACCTGGGGCATTTATGCATTTCTTCAAATTCATTTATATACAATATGCAATCATTAGGACAGACATCAATTTTCTGATACTCTATACCATCAGACAAAGTTTCTTCTTGGCTTGATAGTAACTTTTTGGCAACATATTTTCATCTGGAAGCATCTCCTAAACTACTTGAAGCAGTGAATTGAAGCTTTTGTCACTCCACCCATATCTGGCCTTCACATTAACTAGATTTAACACCGCTGACAATAGTGTTAATGACTCTTTGCACCCCGGATACAACAGCTTCTTCGAATCACTTTCCAACGTATAATACATAGGGGCATGTGCTTGCTGAAAAGGATCATGTCCTAGATCTCTGATGTCTACATCAAGCGGTTCAGTTTATGAGCCCCTATGCATGTCTATGCATTTCTTCAAATTCATTTATATACAATATGCAATCATTAGGACAGGCATCAATTTTCTGATACTTTATACCATCAGATAAAGTTTTTTCTTGGCTTGATAGTAACTTTTTGGCAACATATTTTCATCTGGAAGCATCTCCTAAACTACTTGAAGCAGTGAATTGAAGCTTTTGTCACTCTACCTATATTTGGCCTTCACATTAACTAGATTTAACACCGCTGACAATAATGTCAATGACTCTTTGCACCCCGGATACAACAGCTTCTTCGAATCACTTTCCAACGTATCATACATAGGGGCATGTGCTTGCTGAAAAGGCTCATGTCCTAGATCTCTGATGTCTACATCAAGCGGTTCAGTTTATGAGCCCCTATGCATGTCTGTCAATTCACCATGCCATATCCATGTGGTATAATTCTTCTTAATCCCATCACACTGAAGATGTTCCTATATGTCGTCCAGTGCTTGGTGTCTCCCATTCAAACAATTTATACAAGGACAGAATATTTTCCATCCCCATTAGGTCGACTTCTTTTGGAGGCAAATTGCAAGAAATGTTCAACGCCTTCCTCATACTCAACCGTAATGCGACTTGTATTCATCCAAATTCGTTCCATCTAATTAGTAACTCTGTGATACTCACAAAGTTCTTCCATGCATGAAAACCTCACTTTTTTCATTAAAGGCATGGCCCTATCCCATTCAGGAAGACATTTTTTTATAGTATATTCATATGTATAGTTGTGTTTCTTATCTTAAATTTGATGAAATTTCGGCAGCATTTTGCTTTGATCTCCAAGTACACGATATGAAAGTGGTGACATAAGATCCACCACAATCAAGTATGCACCCAAAGAACAAAGTGAAATGCATTGTACCGACAATTCATCAAATTTAAGAAAAGGAACTCAACCTATACCTATGAATATACTATAAAAAAAAGAGTCTTCCCAAATTGTCCAAACAGACAATTCAAGAATCAATACAACGATTAGTCCAAACTGTCCAGAAGAATCACTGTAATGAATCTCAAATGGAAAACTATGGTTCACTCAGTATGAACATCATTTATTTAAACCGCAATAATGACTACAAACAAGTTATAACAACATTTGAAATTCAAAAAACCATCAAAATATTATGAAAGACATGCGTACCTGTGAAGCTGAGAACCATAATGGGAACCAAATAAATAGAACCTGTGAAGCTAGTGAGCCAAATCAAAATACAAGAATTAGAACCTGAATCTTAGTCAAGGTAGTCAATATTTTATAATAATGTCTTTGTTCTTACGCAAGGAAAAGATTCAGAGGATCAAATACAATAATCTTGATATCAGTTATAGAGAAGCTTTCAGTACAACTGCAAAGAACGTAACGACCATATCAAAATTACTGCACCTTATTTATTTATATAATCATAAGGACCAAATCAGATCATTATAGGAGCATTCAATGTCAAGGGTTGCGCTATTCAATAAATGAATGCTATTTTCATCATATTACAGTACTTGGGTTTCATTTGAGTCTATCAACCAAACACATATCCCTAGTGGAATTTAAATCTCACTAGCTGGAATTTGAATGACACAGACGAGGTAACTAATATATTTACAAAAACTTATAATACATCTCAAATAAATCATAAAAGAAATGAACAAACCAGTAACATTACTATACTAATAATCCTCTCATTCTCATATAACACAAATTTCAAAAGGGAACAACTCAACAATTTAGCATTCCATGATTAGATTCAACAGTTGTAAAAAGAGTTAGCGACAAAGTAACATAAGTTCTTTCTACCAAAATACAAAGAGCCACCAACCTAGCTATATTGCTATAGTGTATAGATAGATGCCTAGGCTAGTATTTCAGAGAATAAAAGAGCCATTCACACAACTAATGGTTATCTTAGTGCATCTAGCCAAATTGAAAAACATTTGTCTATGAAGATATTTTCGGGAAAATAAAAAAGATATCTTCTAGCAAGATAGGATAGGAATTGTATTTTAAGACCTGTAGTAGGACTAATAGACATACATGCATCATTTAATCATTGATAACTGAGTACTAATACACATAGATGCATCATTCATGGATAACTAAGTACTAATACACATAGTTGCATTATTCATGGACATCATGCTTTGGTAGATGGTTACTTGATTAGAAGCCAAGGGGTGATATGATAATCATTAGTTTTAACTAAAAGTCATTTAACTGCAGATTGCATTCATAATTTATATGAAGAACAAATAAAGAGCAAAAGGAAAATAATATATAAGAAGAATACAAAAGGTGGAGAGGCTAGAGTTAGAGTTTTTGATGGCCATGGCTTATACCACTTCTTAGGCAACAAAAGATTTACTTGCTTGCTAAAAGTAGGGAAAGAAAATCAAGAGACTTAGACTAAGTTATATGCATTAAGGATGGAGAAGGTTAAGTCTTTGTTATGGAACAACATATGAAGGAAAAATGGATAAATTGCTTTCACAAGCTATTTAATGAATGACTCAATTTTTTGCATTTGGATAGGCTTAACACAAGAGATAAAGACCAAAATTAAACCTTTTATTGTAGAATTCGAGAGCTTGAGATTAAAAAACCATGGCAAATGGCAAAGTCAAGAAGAAAAAACTCGTTCCTAATTGATATGATCTATATTCATTCTTTATATATATATTGTACATGTTCCTAATCTGTATTCCATCATCCTCATTCAAGGTGTCCTCAAAGGCATTTATTCCAAGGAATAGGCAAGTCAGAGAAGGGTGGATAAAATGTCATTTTCTTTCCCTAGTGAAAACGTGGAATTTATGCTAACATTTTGAACTCCTGAGATGTATAAGTCACCAACTATAGTTCATAGTTACTTCAGTATTTTTGTCCATTATATGTTTTTTTAAACTACTACAACAACAACAATAAAATCAGCCACATAAAATGCATGAGAAAATAAAACATGAAGCTATTAATATGCATTTTACTTCCTCAAAATCAGCCACCTATGAATATCAGTGGAAAGTATTCATCTGATTTAAATATGTATAATTTACATAAAGAGCATAACATTGATACACAAGCTATTAAGATGCATTTTACTTCCTCAAAATCACTTTATATCTAGACATGTACGAGTAAATTCATAGACAAGCTAATGAGCCACCTAATAAATTCATAAACAAAGGTTTGGAATGAAATAAAATTCAAACCCCACAAATTTGAACCTAATGAGAAAGATATTAAATAAGGTAAAGTAAAAAATCACTCACCTAATGACCAATGCCTTCTATGTAAATTTGAACCTGTAACTGTATCATTACAAATTTAAACCCCATAATATAAAAATACAATTCAAGATAAATGACAAAGATATCAAATAAGGTACAGTAACAAAATAAATTAAAGGAAAGATATCATAATCGTCATAATGTGTTGGGCTGGTGCCAATGAGTCAAGGACCATTTCATATGATTCAGTTCTATTTCATAACAAGTAATAGATGGAAGCAGAGGAATGCTAACCAAGAAAATGCTACCAACAGTTGCGAGTGCAGAACGACACCAACGAAGCGTCGTGAGACAACGCCGACATCGACAATGACAGCGACAAAGGGTGACTAGAAGCGTTGTAAGAGTGACTGCGTACAATGTAGGCATGAGAGAAGGAGCAGTGAAGGTAGGCATGAGAGAAGCTAGGAGCAGTGAAGGGTGAGACTAAGAGTGCGAGATAGGCGCAAGAGTGAAGGGTTTAATTTGGGGGCCAGATTTTATAATAACAACATCGATTTTCATAACAAAACTAATGTTAACTATCTTCTATTAACATCGATTTTCTTAAAAACCTGGAAAATCGATGTTAACAGGATTTGGTTAACATCAATTTTCTTAAAAACCTGGAAAACCGATGTTAACAAGACTTGGTTAACATCAATTTTCTTAAAAACCTGGAAAATCGATGTTAGCGTCTTCCTAATAAAACTGATGTTAACTGGAAGACGTTAACATCGATTTTCTAGGTTTTTAAGAAAACAGATGTTAACCAGGTCCATTTAATTATGAATTTGCCATCGCGTTTTCATTAACATCGGATTTTGAGAAAACCGATGTTAACTTAGCGATGTTAAAACGAATTTTTCTAGTAGTGCACACTTGTCTAGGAGTCAAGGGCCTCAAAATTATTTTCTTGTCTAAGTACTCAAACTCAAAAGTGTTTTCCATGTCATTGTGTATCACTTTTCTATCATATTGCCATGGCCTACCAAGAAGGATATGACCAGACTCCATAGGTACAATATCACAAAGAAGATTATCATTATAAGCATTAATAGAAAAAAGAATGAGCACTTGAGAATTTACCACCACTTCTCCACTTTCACTAAGCCATTGTAGCTTGTATGGCTCTGGATGCTTTGTGGTTGGCAAGTGTAATTTCTCTACAAGTCTTGTACTAGCCACATTGGTGCAACTTCCACCATCAATGATAAGTGAGCACACTTTCTTTTCAACTAAGCACCGTGTGTGAAAAATATTTTCTCTTTGAGTCTCCTCTTTTTCTAGGCAAAAATTGTTCAAGATTCTCCTTACCACCAAGAGATCACCCTCCCCGGCCTCCACTAGTGTGAGTTCTTCTTCCTCTTCACATGAAGAACTATTTGAGTCACTTGAAGACTCGCTCTTTATGCCTCCATCCTCAAGCAAAATCATAGTTTTCATGTTGGGACATTGGGAAGCAATGTGACCCTTACTAAGACAATTAAAACACTTGATATTGCTTGATCTTGTTGGAGTTGGATCCACAATTATTTTGCTTGAGCTCTCCTCCTTTTCTTCTTTATTTTTCACACGAGAAACCTCCCTTTTTGGCTTGTCCTTCCAGCTGGAAGTTGCAGCCCGTTGGAGAATTTGGAAGCTTTCTCCTCTTTAGTTGTTACTCCACCCTTTGAGCTTTGTGGACTAGCTCCTTAATTGTAGCATAAAAATGTAGCTACATCACATCTTGAATTTCTCTATTCAAGCCATGAAGAAACCTAGCCATGGTTGCTTCTTGGACTTCCACAATTCCAGCCCTCATCATCATCAATTCCATCTCTTTATAGTAGTCATTTACACTCTTGTAGCCTTGAAAATGTCTTTGGAGCTTGTAGTGGACTTCTCTTGCCTAATAAGTGGGAACAAATCTTTCTCTCCAGCATATTTTAAAGTCATTAGAGCCATGTATTCTTTCTCTCCTCAACCTTTCTATGTCCATTAGAATTTGGTTTCACCACACCAAAGCATAGCCACCAAATTCTAGAGTTGCTAGAATCATTTTCTTTTCTTCATCAAATTGTTGGCATGAGAAAATTTGTTCTAATTTTATATCTCACTCAAAGTAAACTTTGGGATTATTATCACCATAGAATTTTGGAATTTTTATTTTCACTCCACTCAATCCTCCATTTCTCCCATCTCTCTCTTCTCTCCTCCAATCTTATGAAAGACAGGGCCTTGAAGCCTGAAGGCATGTGAGAAAAACAAAATTTTTCAAGCGGAAACACATATACCACACAAGAATCATTCTTTAGGACATAGATGTTACCTTGTTTATATTCGAAATTTGATGATCAAGGATAGGCTTGAAGATACAAGCCCTCTAATGTTGATCCACACCACTTCTTGTCAAGACTCAAGAACACTTTTTGAAGGCTACTAACAAACACCAAAGGAGGCATGCTAGGCACACCAATGGAGAGGAAGAAGGTTAAGTTTTAAAGTATTTTTACTTATCTAAGAGGCTCACCAATAAATGATATTGGTGGCTGAATTTTCAGCCAAAACTCATACAAAGGGGCACGTGAAAATAGAGGAAAGTAAATAGGGGTTTTCCTCTAAAAAAACTATTAGAGAATTATGATCACAATAGCATACTTTATAGAAGAGTTTGAGTCAGATTTTTTTAACCAAAAATTCTGATCATGAAGCATCCCACACGTGAAGAAAAGATAGAATTGTTGCATTTCAAAAATAGCCAACAACCTCCTATCTTATCCTTCTAAGACCAAGTCAATTACTTGGGATTTATTTTTGCCTAATGATAATCATATATCAGCGTATGTAAGCCCATAATCAGCCCTCAAACTTCTTCCTAAAATCTAGGACATGATCATGATAAGATGCTAGTTGAATTCAAATTCAAATCTAGCTCTTATCTTCTCCTTTTGATATGAAACTAACTACTATAGTTAATTCATATTTAAATTCAAAATTTAAATTATCAAATTTAAATATTAGATAATTTTAATTTAACTATTTAAATTAATTAATAATGTCTTGGACTATCCAAGCCCATTAACTCCATTCATGTGCCTCTCTCTCTTTAAGATAAGTATCCAAACTCTTTCTTGGGCCAACAACTATTATTAGGCCCAAAACCTTTAATGTTATAATGTCATAACAATAAAATGTTAGTGTGTGACCTATTAGGTCCAACATAGCTACTGACATAAATGAGTTTGGACCCAAAAAGGCCACTACTCATTTAATGACAACATAGAGCACTAGCAATGCTTTGTTGCCCCAGAACTAGTTAGGTAAATGACAAGATCATCCTATTAAATCTATTTGGTTTCCATATATATTTCTTTTCATCTCGGTTACCTTTCCATAAAACCTAGGGTAAGGAAACGTATCAGTCCTTGCGGTCTAGGAGAAACACAATGGATACTTTATATATTAGTGGGGAACCAATACAAACTTAAAATAAAAACAAGAAAAGACATAAAAAACAGAGCATAAAAAATTAAACACTACAAGGCCTAGAAGGTTTCAGATTCATCACATTTTATAGTGGCCTCTATGAGATCTACCCTATCTTTTATTTCATCTAAAGCTACACTAGTTTCAGCCTTAAAGTCATGTTGCATTTGAAGAAGCCCATCCATCTTCTGTAGCATCAATGATTCAAATTGGGTGTACATGGGTTTAGGACGATTAGAAAATTAAAATTCACCATCTAGTAAGATTTTTAGAATTTAAATATATATTTTGAAATAAAATTTAATTCAAGCTATCTAAAATATTAGAAATTGTGTGAGAAGGATGGAAATAATTTTAGGCTGAAAAATTTTAATGAATCAATAAGAAAATAGAATTTTTCCATTTTAGGAATTTAAAGAAAAAATATTGCAAAGTCAAGATTGGTCAAGATTGGATAAGAATGAATTAAATGAAGCCATGTGCAAAGATAAGAATGACTTAAATGAAGCCATGTGCAAAGAAAAATCACTAAAAGACAACATATACACATATAAGGCAAAAAGCAAAATATCAATGGAACCAAGGGAGCTAGCTACGGCCAAGAG